>KN478096.1:849-12648 GCA_000787095.1 Periophthalmodon schlosseri | reverse complement strand
TAAAAGTCCTACAATGTGATTTCCTGGGTTCTCCCCCCCCCCAGTCTGTCTCTCATAATTGAAGTGTACCTATGATGAAAATTAAGGTCTCTCTCCTACAATGTGATTTCCTGGGTTCTCCCCCCCCCCAGTCTGTCTCTCATAATTGAAGTGTACCTATGATGAAAATTACAGGTCTCTCTCATCTTTTTAAGTGGGAGAACTTGCACAATTGGTGGCTGACTAAATACTTTTTTGCCCCACTGTACACACACACACACACACACACACGCACACAGTCACACACAGTCGAATCTGAACTTTAAGGCCACACGGTGATATTAAACACACTCCTCTGTTTCATAAAACAGATCAGTAGTCAGTCATCTCAGGGGTCATCTCTGTGGTTTTGGTTAGGTTCAAGTTGAAGTTTGAGTTTTTTGGACAATAGTCTTAGTGAGAGGAACAACTCACAGCCTCATTCTGCAGTGTTTTCTCAGACGCTTTGTTCTTGTCTTATATTATTTCTGTTTTAGGGGAATTCAACCCCAGCACAATGCAACATGCCGCCTTTTGTTACACAAGCAATTTGTGACTTTCTGAGGAAGCAAAAGACTCAAAAGACTGAGCTGTACAAATGTGTCTCACCATGAATTCACCTGAGAAAAAAACAGCCCCAAACACAAGCATTAAACTGTAATAAACACAAAAGCAGTGAGACGTGAACAGTCACAGCAGGGACTTCCCAGAGCGCATGCTCAAACTGCGGGCCTCGTTTCATTAAAAGGAAGTTGGGCAGAAAATCCCCATCGCTCCGTGTAAGTGTCCGGAGAAAGGCCACGCGCACAGTTCTGTCACAGAGACACTGAAACAGCCGCCATGAGCTGAGGATGCTGGGGGATTTCCACTGTGTTCACTCAACGCGACATAGACGGGGACAGAAGACAGAAGGAGACAGAAGACAGAAGGAGACAGAACACAGAAGGGGACAGAACACAGAAGGGGACAGCACACGGTGACAGCGCGTGAAGTGTTGTTCCAAAACACACTATTATTTAAAGCCGCAGTGTGTCACTTTTTAGCCAACATTTACACTACAATTAAAGCATGTTTTTGTTTATTTTGTTTGTTTGTTGGACTGAAACAGAAAAACATGCGTCCTTACTCTGAACTCTTACTCTGCTCGCACCTCCACAAACCTGATTCTCATTGGGCCTCCTCCTGTTTATCTCCATGGAAATGTTGTTTCTTTGGCTTTAATATTCCACAGTATGTGATTAAACTCTATGTTCCACAGTATGGTTTTAACTTTTTATTTCCATGGAGACGCCACCTCCAGAAAGTTACACACTGTACCTTTAACCACTAATATGTCAAACTGAGCGGTCTGCGGCTGTCCGTGTGGCGTTGTTATGACATAAACATTAACAGGTTGAATTTGTTTGATTTTATTCGTATTAAACTGAGATATGAGGCTGAAGAGGCACGAACACATTTAATACTCTGGCGTCATCTACTGGTCGCTTTTGGTAATGCATATCTGCTCTTCAGCGTGAACTAGCCTCAGTCATTAAAAAGTACTAACCCAAACCCACCTGTAGGGGCCACTACGCCCACAGGGCAGCTTCAGGAGTGTTTTAAGTGAGAGAGCAGAATATTATATCTGTCCGAAATAAGAAAAAGAAAATACATTTTACTTTTGTTTCAGCAACTTTTATTTCTCCATTTAATTAACATTAGATTCAAACATAAAAACTGTTCCCTGTTCATCAATAAGTCAACACAGTAATTATTATGAGAGTTCTAGAGCTTTAAACCCGCTTTATTGTTCTTGTGTCTCTATAGTTCTCATCTCTGACACCTGTGGATCATTATGTTATAATTTACACATACACGTCACAGTGGGTGTGTATGTCACAGTGGGTGTGTACCTCACAGTGGGTGTGTACCGGTGGAGATGAAAACGGGTGTAGATCGACAAAATGGTGTCTTGAAAATAAGAGATTAAAGATTACTCAAACATGAATCACTCCAAATACAACTTCAGAGACTCAATGAGAAGAAACGACTAGAACATGGTTAAAGATCTGAACAGAACAGTTTGAAGAACACGTCTGATTTAAACCACACTGCACACTCACAGCTTAGAGCCAGACGTGTGGAAACTTGATTCCATGGGTCCTGGGATTCCTGGGTCTCTTGGTTCTGGTTCTCTTGGTTCCTGGTCTCTTGGTTCTGGTTCTCTTGGTTCTTGTGTCCAGTTGGCAGCCATCCTTCAGTTATCACAGTACTGTACCTTCAATGGGGACAGCATCAGCACTGTGATAACTGAACAAGGGCAGCCCCACAGGTCTCGCCGTAGGTCTCACCTCAAGAGCGTCCAGCACTGGGGTCAGCAGGACCACAGAGCGTCCAGCACTGGGGTCAGCAGAAAACAAATCGATTTAGATTTTCAAAGGCCTTCAGCAGACATCACATGTGGAAATGAAAAATATGAAAACACAGGAGTAAGAGCAGACGAGGAAACAAAAATATGAAAACACAGGAGTAAGAACAGATGAGGAAACAAAAATATGAAAACACAGGAGTAAGAACAGACAAGGAAAAAAAAATATGAAAACACAGGAGTAAGAGTAGATGTGAAACAAAAATATGAAAACACAGAAGTAAGAGCAGACAGGGAAACAAAAATGTGAAAACACAGGACTAAGCAGACGAAGAAACAAAGCCACTGGTCAAAATTTTTTATGTTAATTAACTTTCTTTCTTTCTTGTTTATATGTTAGGGACTGTGAATAAAGGCATTAACCTCACAAAAGAAAATACTGATGTGAAACAGATTTAGGTACTTTCCATCTGCAGCCCCTGGGCAGGTGCAGGCCCCGGGCAGGTGCAGGTCCCGGGCAGGTGCAGGTCCCGGGCAGGTGCAGACCCCGGGCAGGTGCAGGCCCCGGGCAGGTGCCGGCCCCGGGCAGGTGCCGGCCCTGGGCAGGTGAACACACACTAAAAATATACATTTCATTACATTTACATTATAAATCTAACAGTTCATCATTAACATCAACAGTAAAATAAAATGTCCCCATGTCCAGCACAGGACGTGTCAGTTTCAGTTTTAGTTTTTCAGTTTTACATGTGTCCTACAGGTTTACATGATGTGTCCTACAGTTTTACATGTGTCATACAGTTTTACCTGATGTGTCCTACAGTTTTACATGACGTGTCGTACAGTTTTACATGTGTCCTACAGTTTTACATAAGATGTCCTACAGTTTTACATGTGTCCTACAGTTTTACATGATGTGTCCTGCAGTTTTATATGTGTCCTACAGTTTTACATGATGTGTCCTGCAGTTCTACATGACGTGTCCTACAGTTTTACATGATGTGTCCTAAAGTTTTATATGACATGTCCTACAGTTTTACATGACGTGTGCCACACTTTTACATGTGTCCTGCAGTTTAACATGACGTGTCCCACAGTTTTACATGTGTCCTGCTGTTTCACATGTGTCCGACAGTTTTACATGACATGTCCTACACTTTTACATGTGTCCTACAGTTTTACATGACGTGTCCTACAGTGTTACATGATGTGCCCTCCTGTTTTACATGATGTGTCCTACTGTTTTACATGTGTCCTACAGTTTTACATGATGTGTACTACAGTTTTACATGACATGTCCTACAGTTTTACATGTTTCCTAAAGTTTTACATGACGTGTCCTGCAGTTCTACATGACGTGTCCTACAGTTTTACATGACGTGTCATACAGTTTTACATGTGTCCTACTGTTTTACAATGTGTCCTACTGCTTTACATGTGACCTACAGTTTTACATGTGACCTAGTTTTCCATGATGTGTCCTACAGTTTTCCATGTGTCCTACAGTTTTTCATGATGTGTGCTACAGTTTTCCATGATGTGTCCTACAGTTTTCCATGATGTGTCGTACAGCTTTACATGATGTGTCCCACAGTTTTCCATGTGTCCTACAGTTTTCCATGTATCCTACAGTTTTTCATGACATGTCCTACAGTTTTACATGATGTGTCCTACAGTTTTCCATGATGTGTCGTACAGCTTTACATGATGTGTCCTACAGTTTTCCATGTGTCCTACAGTTTTCCATGTATCCTACAGTTTTTCATGACATGTCCTACAGTTTTACATGATGTGTCCTACAGCTTTACATGATGTGTCCTACAGTTTTCCATGTGTCCTACAGTTTTCCATGTATCCTACAGTTTTTCATGATGTGTCCTACAGTTTTACATGATGTGTCTTACAGTTTTACATGATGTGTCCTACAGCTTTACATGATGTGTCCTACAGCTTTACATGATGTGTCCTACAGTTTTACAGATATTAAAGATCAAACAGAACAGATGGACCAGGCTGGACTCGCCTAATCACCTAAAATGTGCTTTTTAAAACTATTTAGATGGATTTCATTTCCTGTTCAGCAGAAAATGAAGCCATTGATTTGTTGTGCAGATCTCTTAATAATATGATTTAAAAGATGGTGCGTATATTACCACTGTGCCCTTTGGCAATACACTTAACTCACACAACTTTAAATACACCTGTCCAACAGTGAGGGATTTGAACCCTCCTCTGCCGCAGACTAGACTGGGACATTTCTAAAGTTATTCATTCAAATCTTTTTCTTGGCTCTAATCTGGACAGTAGTAAATTATAATTATTCTTCAGTCAAACAGGACGTTCATAAATCACACTGATTTTTAGCAAATTCAAGTTTGTTAAAGTTTTTCAGTTTTGTAGAAGCAAAAACTACTAAATATTTGATCATTTTGTTCTCATCCTCGTCACACAGATGTGTTAAACATAAACCCGTCTGTGTGAGGTCAGTGTTTTAACATTAACTGAGGCGACTGCAATAATCACCATTGTGCTCAGTCTGGACAGATTCAGAGGTGGAATGTAACCGGGTAAAAGTACTAAAGTACTGTATTTAAGTATTCATTTTATGTATCTGTACTTTACTTAAGTATATTTTAAAGTGTATACTTTTACTTCACTACATATGAGAGCAGTATCTGTACTTTGTACTCCACTACATTTTTGAACTGGACTGAAAAGTAAAAGTATTTTTTATTATTGTGTGAGACCTGCTGAAAAGGCTGAGGGTTTATTTTTAACATGTTCATAATTTGAACAAAACAAAAATATACAAATAAAAACAGAAAAAAAACAACTGATTCAATTATTTCTGTTAAACAAAATTCAGCTCAAATCTTTATCAAATCACCACAAACAACTGATTCAATTATTTCTGTTAAACAAAATTCAGCTCAAATCTTTATCAAAATCACCACATTTGAAGCTTTATAAGACTCAAAATCTGTGTGAAATATGTACTTTTTTACTCTTTAAGTTCATTTTTAAACAGATACTTTAATACTTTTACTTAAGTAGATTTTTTCATGTGATACTTTTAATTTTACTTGAGTATTTTTTTGCTCCGTATCTGTGCTTTTACTTAAGTAACAAAATGGAGTACTTCTTCCGCTATTGTTAAACATAAACTTTACTTCATGTTAATTCAGTGTTTTAACATTCACTGAGGCGACTGCAGTAATCGTCCTGATGCATCGAGTGAAATAACGTCATTTTGAGCCTTTGGCCTCATCACAGGAGATGGGGTCAGCTCCGTTGTATTTCGTATTTAATTTAAGTTCATTTGAATATTATATAATATATTGTGTTTCAAATGAGCTGTTTTAAAAACTGTTCTGTTGATTCATTCCTTTGTGGTTATGTCCAAGTCTTTTGAGTCTGTCCAAAATAATATCAAATAATAAAAATAATTTAAAAAGAAATAAACAGACATTTTAAAGCTCACTGTCTCTGTATTTTCTGTTGGACCCAGTGACGTCAGACTTGTTATGATTGTCTGGAGCCCCGCCCCCTCCTCGAGCAGTCTGCGCGCGTTGCTGGCACGGCAGACGCTCCTCCGCCCTCGCAGCTCTTGATGTAAACAACTCCATTAGACCCGCTTCAGAACGAGCCTGTCACACGTAGAACAGTAAAAAACAGGTCACATGGGTAAAGTTAAACGCTAAAGGTTTGTGATTGAGGCTCGTCCGAGCCCACGTCGTGTTAAAAGCGTTTGAATGCAATACGTAATGTGACAACATGGAGTAACATGGGGTTAAACGCATGGCGCGGGTCATATACAGACGTAACACCCAGATTAGGATAAATGGACTTTACGTGTGAATGGACACGTTGAAAGTCAAACCGTCGCTTGTTGCTACAAATAAAGGAAAGTTAGCTAATTTTCAAAGCACGTCTCTTTACGCGCGTGCCATTACATTATATAATGAACAGACGCTTTAAGGAAGCTGGACGTGCTCGATATCAGGATTTAAAGACGTCATTTCGAGCTAAAATCAAAGTATTGAAACATATCGCAAAGCCAAACGTTGACGCCCCGCTTTGCATTGCACACACACCCCTTTTCTGGGCAAAAACAAACGCCATGCTGAAGAGGATCCAAACACAAACAGTATAAACGCACAGATTCCGCCTCGTGGTGAATAAAAATCAAATCTAAAGGCGACTTACCTCAGCCCCGCGCGCTCAGATCCTCGTGTTTACGTGAATATTTTTAATGACGCAGCAAGACCACACAGAGCAGCGTGAGTGTCGCCATTTTTTGTTGTTATTGAATTCTCCAAACCATGTGACATCAAAATGCACATGATTTAACGAAAACAAGCTTCCGGACGCGCACGCGGAGGACACACGTAGTTTGAACGCGGTGATAAAATAAAAGGCTTAATCTGTTTGATGGATTAAACGGCTACGTGCTACGTACGGACTGGAGACGCCGTGTTTGACAGCTCTGGCTCGCAACAAGTCCTCCCGATGTGAAATCCGCTCGTTCTCAAAACAACATGCGCGCAGTGACAGCACGCGCTCTGTCTGCCCCGCGCGCGGCACATTTACAAGAAACAAACACAAACTATAAAAAGAGTGAAAACGCCCAAACGCTGTCAACAAGTGACCCACGGACGTTTAACCGATGAGCGTTAAAGCGCAGGAATCTAATAACGTGACATGCCGCGGCATATCCACGCGCATCACCGCTTTGTCCCATAAATGTCAAGGTTTAAAGGCGCACTACGGAACTTTCAGGGAGGAGGGTTCACCACCTTTTGACTCCATGGAGATGTTATTATTGCTTTGCCAAATGTTTCACAGTATGGCATTTATCTGTCCTGCAAAATCAGGCGTTTTTATTGGAAAGAAAATACCTCAGAAAATACATGGATTCTTACTGTGACTGGTACAGCCTCTCCACAGATCTGATCTGTAACTTGACCTGATCATGCCATATTTGTATTTGGGAGATATAAATTAAATGCCATACTGTGGAACATCTCAGGCAACGGAATCTCCATGGAGACAGCAGGTTGCGGACCCTTCACATAAAAAGTAGGCTATTGTACCTTTAAATATATTTTATACATTAAAATGATTCGTTTCAAACCTGAATTTATAAGTAAGACGTGTTTTTCCACCGAGGAACTGTGTCATATTTAACTGTGTCCACTCACTGTTATTATTCTCAGACGTTTAACCTTTGACCTTTTAATAAGGATCTAATTGCACCAATTACACTAATCAAAGGCCAGTCCTATTATTACTGTGACACTGGGTTGATCCACAGTAGCTAATGTCATAATGGCTAAATTTAACTGTTTATGAAAAGCATTGTCTCCAGTGGAAAGTTAGCATCAGCCTAATCAAACAACAGCACTTTTAGTTAGCATCAGGCTAACAAAACAACGGCACTTTTAGTTAGCATCAGGCTAATCAAACTGTAACTGTAATCTGGTACAGTTACTCTTTCATTTGGTGAGATCAAATTACTTTTTCAGATTACAGTTACTTCACTTTAAATCAGATGAATCGCTGCAGGAGCTTAGTTTAGGCTCAAACTTCACAGAAATGGAGAGAAAAATATAAAACTCTTGTGGTGAAGCAGGTGAGATTTGAACTTCTGCTGAAACAAACAGTTTTTAATCCTATAATTTAAATGTGACTCATTTTAAAAGTATTCCAAATGTTCAGAATACAGTTCTCTCATTGGCCAGTGTGTCATGTGTTACGTCATAAAACACATTTTAATTTGGATATGCAGTATTAAATACATTTTCAAGTGTTCTTCTCCTCTCCGGTGGTACTTCAAAGAACACATGAATATTTAAACACACAGAGTACTGCATTATTAAGAAGTTTGGCTTTAAAAAGAAACACAAAAACAACAGTATCATCAGAACACTCCTGAAACCTGTCACTCCTGAAACACGTTACTCCTGAAACATGTCCTCAGCGCGAGGCTGCGTCTGACGATAAAAGAACACGTCTAGTTTAATGTGATTCGAGCTAGAATGAGCCGAGTCTCTTTCGAGTCCCTCTCTGCTTTTGGACTACAGTAACCACGTGACCCAAACTACATTAACCAGAGGCTCCTGGGATGTTTCTGATGCGCGCGGACAAACAGGGCGTTGTGGAGTTAGTCTCATTCATTCGCTGAGACGCTCGCTGTGTTTCTTAAAGACGCAGAGACGCTTTGCATCTACAGCTTTTGCGGAAAGAAAAGAAGAAACGAGCGGTCCTGCGCGAGCCAGAGCACAGTACAACTCCCCATTGTGGAGTCGAGTTGCGACCGTATTCGACTTTCACAAACCACGAATGTTTGATGCGTAATCCGCGCGCGTCCTGCTCTCAAACCCGGGGATTCTGTAATCTGCGCGCGTCTGCGATATTTGGGATTTTTTTACATGGCGAAGTTGTTCCGCGCTGTGATCATGGGTCCCCCCGGATCAGGGAAAGGAACCATCTCCAAGAGGATCGCACACAACTTCGGCCTGAAGTACGTGTCCTGCGCACAGTTTCTGCAGGAAATCGTAGCGTCAAATGAAACAGGTAGGACACAACAAGAGGGACACGACAGAGGGACACGACAGAGGGACACGAGAGAGACAACAAGAGGGACACAACAAGAGGGACACAACAAGAGGGACACAACAAGAGGGACACAACAAGAGAGAGACAACAAGAGGGACACGACAGAGGGACACAACAAGAGGGACACAACAAGAGGGACACAACGAGAGAGAGACAACAAGAGGGACACGACAGAGGGACACAACAAGAGGGACACAACAAGAGGGACACAACAAGAGAGAGACAACAGAGGGACACAACAGAGGGACACACCAGGGAGTCTGCGTCTTATGTCACGGGCACAGAATCAGGCTCGCGCTTATATCTTCTTTTTTCTGTTGCAGTAGCGTTTCACTAGAAAAATGCAGCTCGTGCCAACAACTCTGTGATTTTCCAGCGCCATAAACTGATCATGTCCCTTTAAGATTTTTATTATAGCTCCAAACCAACTGGGATTAATTAAACAGAACCACATGTCCGAACCACCCGAGTAAATATCATTTTGGCCAAACGAGCCGAACCTTCACCAGAGACGTACAGATTCCAGCGGTTCCTCGCGCGGGTCACTTGAGGACAGGGCCGTTTAAGGCGAGGAATGGAACAGCGCGAACAATTATAACTTTGTATTGTTTTTATTGTGATCTAGAGACTGCGCAGTCGTTTTGTTTTCCTGATGTGTTTGTTGTGCGTCAGAGGCAGGTGTGCTGGTCAAGTCCTACATAGACAGACGGATGCTGGTTCCTGACCACGTCGTGACCAGACTCATGCTGCCCAAACTGGAACAACTGAGTGGACACAGCTGGCTTTTGGAAGGTCAGATTTCTCATCAGGGTCTATTTATATTATTATTATTATTATTATTAACCAGTGCTGGAAAAAAAGTACTCGATATTCTTACTTAGGTAAAAGTACAGATATCAGAGCAAAAAAATGTACTTAAGTAAAATACAGATACTACAGTACTTTACTACTTTTACTTCGTGAAGTTTCACCACTGCTCTTAAATCTACTTGTACATATCTGTACACAATGACAGCGCCACATGGTGGAGAGCTGTGGTACTGGAGGACTTCACTTCTAAAGAGTTTCTTGTGCCAGTTGTAATTATTCTCAGACTCAAAGCTGATTGGCCGAGAACAGCGCCACCTCCAACCTCTGGAGGCAGGTTCGATGAATGCTTCTGCAAGGCCTGTCCTGAACGTCACATGCCATACAGAAGAATCATTACAATAGAATCATTACAAGAGAAATAAAAAAACGATTAAGTGGTAGTACTTTTTTTTATATTCCCACTTGCCCTAAACCAGGACTAAATCAAGTCTAAACCTGGTTTAAACCAAGATTAAACCAGGAGTAAATCAGGGTTAAACCAGGTCTAAACCCGGACTAAACCTGGTCTAAAACAGAATCCATGTGGCCTTATATCTGTGTAATCCTTCTGTATGTGTATGTGTATGTGTGTGTGTGTTCCAGTAGGTTCCATAGTGGTCTATGGGCGTGTGTCTGTGTGTGTATGTGTACGTGTGTACGTGTGTGCGTGTGCGCGCGTACATATGCACGTGTGTGTGTGTGTTCCAGATCATTCTAAACATATTCAGGAAAGGTTCATTTCTGTCCTGTGGAGGATCTAGTTTTGATATTAGTTTTAGTATTGATTAGTGTCTGATTTCGATATTTCTGACAGCCCTAACTCATATAAATGTGTTTATATTTGTAGCTAGAGATGGGACATAAACAGTAATGTGGTTTATTGTGCTAAAGGGGTCGTCGATAATTGTTTGTGGGACATTTCATAAAATTGCGAGTTATCATTAAACAAAGATAATCATCATTACATCATCAGAATGAGATGGGGTCAAGGGTCAGATTTCCCTATTGATTACATTGAACTTTTTGTTGAAATTCACAAATCAATGACTAATCCCTATAACTATCTCCACTACAGCAGAAATCAACTTTTTTCACTGTATCTGTGTTAAAATGACCTGTAGAATGTGGTGATGGCATCAATAACACATGTTTAAATATGGAACCAGTTCATAATGTTAAAGTTATAATGATTCATATCCAGAACATTTTAAAACTGCTCAACTTTAATAACTGTCCTGATATAATCATTAATCTCAGTTATTTTGTCCATGTGAATCATGAGGACATGTCCCTGTATCGTCCCATTTCTATTTGTAAATTTATTTCAAATGTTTTTCAGCCTTGGCTCATTGATCTGCAAACATTTTGAGCTATAAAAAGTTCTACAAATATCATGAACAAACAGTTAAATAGTCCCGTGTGGAGGTATGTTTAGCCCGTGTCACTATCGGACGATGTCATCACTTGTCCCATTTACTCTGTGTTTTATTTATACACATATGTAACTGTGAGCTCTGCCAAAATAACCAAATGACCAAAGATGAGGAGTCATGTTTTCAGTAGTAAAACTCTATTATTATTATTATTATTATTATTATTATTATTATTATTATAAACCAAAAAATATTTATAAACTGACAGAGTAAACACAGGGAGTCAGCGGCTTCATGTTTGTGTTGTGTTCATGACTCGGGACACGCCTCATTATTATCAGCTAAACAAATGAACCGAACTTCCAAGAAAGAAACAAGACTCTGGAGACACGCCTCCATTTTGTACAAACAAACTAATCCATAGTGTGATTTTAATGTTTCTTATTGTGTAAAACACTTTGAGTGACTTTGTGTATGAACGGTGTTATACAAATACCTGCCTCGCCTAATCCAGGTGAGTCTATGACTCCAGTGATGTCATGATACTAAAAGTTCAAACTCAGTATTGATACTAACCTGATCCCGATACCACGA
>KN478093.1:0-10552 GCA_000787095.1 Periophthalmodon schlosseri | reverse complement strand
TTAGCCTCTGTTTTCTGCGCTGTTTCTCTGTAGCGTCTGAATAAACAGAAGCGTCTTCACTCAAACCTGAATTAGTTTTAACAATGCAATTATTTTTATTTGATGTAGACTGGTCACTGTCTGTTTTGGTCCCAGTCGTAAACGTATTTTGCGTAGAAAATTCACGAGGGCTTTTCACGGGCGTTGTGGGTATAGTCATCGGTTCCTCTTTGATAAGAACTGGAGACGTTGGGAGCGACAGCGGCTTCCCCTCCTTCTGCCTGGTGTCGTGCATGTCTTTAAGAAGCATCAGAAAAGTACTGAACTGATAACCTGGTTCTGGGCGAAAGGCGCTCTCCTCCGACGCCTTCTCTTCCTCTTTCGCGATGGATTTAAACTTGAGCTCCTTGACGTTCTGAAAGGCCTCCATCGGTGACAGAGGAGAAGACGACGATATCTCTGAGGAAACGTTTTCAGTCTTAACTTCAACATCAGGAATAGATTCATTACTAGAATTGTGAGTCTTCGATTCTTTGCAGAAACCGTTGAGAATTTTTTTCTTGTCTGGCTTCCTCGCCCGCCTTTTGACTGGGCCCGGTGTTTCTGAAGAGGATAAGTTACCAGGAGCCGTTTCATTCGTGACTGAAGCTTCAGTAGATGTTTCTGTTGCGTTCTGTTCAGTGTGGACTTCTGTGGAGGTGAAGCTGGTCATCAGTGAATCAAGACCTGCGTCTCCTTCTGCCTTCAACGCCTTCGTCATTAATCGGCTGCTAGCTGGAAAACTGCGCAGATGTTTCGATGTAGAGGTTATATCCAAACTGACAGGTGTCTGTTCAGCCCATGGCGGTAGCAAAGAACTTAAACTGGTTGAGGAATCGATAGAGTTTTTGGAGTTCTTCGATGTATTTTTTGCTGACACGTTCTGACTGACCAAACATAGGTCCACCTCGCGCTCTTGGGACAGCTCTGTGCGTTTTGGGCGGTGCAGAATCGGGACCGAATCCAGGTCGGCGTACGGGGAGTCCTCGTCCTTCAGGGCCCCCGCTGTTGAAAATGGCTGTTCCTTCGAGCTGCCAACGATATGCCCAAAAATGTCTGAGAGGCGTTTCTTTTTCTTTTTGTTTGTTAATCCATTCTGTAAAGGATTCTTATTGTGATGCCTTTTATGTTCTCTGTATTCCACAAGTTCAGGGGAGAGCGTACGACCGTGAGACAGACGCTGCTCCACAGGCTGAAGTCCAGGACTGGGAGACGCGAGGTCACCATTTGGAGATGTGGGTCGGTTCTGTTTTACACCATGAAACAGATCCTCAGCTTTAGACACACTGGACTCCCAAGAACTTTGATAGAGTTTAGGAATCTGCAATGTCCAAACAGAACAAGTGAGATTCAGTTATAGTTTAAATCATAAGGCCACGTTGATTCTTTCTACCTTATACTTGTGGTCTTTCTCTTTCTGTTTTCCTCTTCTTTTGAGAATCAGATTATTTTCAAACTGATGACCACTTTCAAAAGGGACAACGACGGTCTCCGGGATCCAAGCAAAGTCTACATCGTCTCCTATGGTTTGTAGAAAGTACATCCTACAAGGACGAGGACTGGGAACTGGAAGAAGTTATAAAACACGCATTCATAAATATGTATGTTTTAAGAGTTTTTATACATACTTCTATTGACTAAAACAAACAGAATCCACATCTGTCTTTGCTCTGAAGACGTGGACTTACCCTTCATCTTGGTGTGGACTCTCTGGACAGGATGGCGGACAACTTGGCAGGGCCACCAGCCTCTTTTGTTGAACTTTGCCCACACCGGCCCCCAGCCTCTTTTGTTGAACTTTGCCCACACCACATCTCCCTCCGAACACTCGGCCGAGGGGAATAACTCTTTTGAGGGGCTGTTGGGCTGATCATAGGATGAAAAACACGTTCATATCATTTGTGTTACACGCTCATTATTAATACACAATACTTAAAGTATAAAGCAGAATGTTTGAATCAGACTTACACTTGAATTAGGTCTTGATAAAGGGACCTGGTGATCGGGTGGAGGAGAGCTTCCTTCTCCACCAGCAGACTCCTTCCCCAAGCTCCAATCGTCTCTAATAATGATTTCAGGCAGTGCACTGGGGCTTAATGTGGGGTTCAGTTCAGATATCGTTTTGGACATCAGGTTAAAAATAGGTTTAAATGTTCGTCTGTCAGCTCCAGAGCTGCTCGTGTTCCTAGAGTCGCTCCCAGGACGATCATCAGACAACTTTGGAGAAAACGTGAAAGGTGTGAAGTCCTCATTACTGCTGTGTTCTTCCGACTCGTCCTCTTTAAAGTCGCTGCTGTCAAAGAGCGAGGACCCAAAATGTAAGAATCCACCGGAGATGGGAGAGCAGCGCTCCAGACTGTGGGGGCTGTCGGAGAAGACGTGTCTGTGTGAATCCTGTAGGTTCTCAAAGGAGTCGAGATCCTGGACGTGCGGAGATGGAGACCGCCGGACGGAGGACGCCTCGGTGCCACAGTGCAGTTTGTTTCGATGCTGCGGCTCTGACCTGCCGACCACAGGGTTCAGATCTGGAAACCTCAGAGGGCTGTAGGAGCTGCCGGACTGAGTGTAGCCCAGAGCAGAGGGCGGCTTGAGGCTCGGACAGGGCAGTTGTCCTGTCTGTTGGTCGGACCCACGCTTCACAAAGCTGCACTGGTTTCCATAGGAAGTGCTCATTAGACCATTGTGGGGCCTCAGCTCAGACTGGCCGGGGCCAAAGACCGAGCCTGCCCTAAGAGCCGCTCTGTAAGACTGACTCATGTTGTCATGTTTCTGTCCTGTGAAGAGAAGAAGAGGCGCGTTACGTCAAATACTTTGTTACGCGTTTATTATTCATCGTCTAAAAGTGACCTATGGCCTAAGTGTGGATGTGACGTAGTGATTATTTCCTCTTTATAAACTGTACGAGAAAATCCCCGGCGTAGCTTTACTTGCGTCATACACAAATAAGCCGACATTGTGGCCGGCCTCCTACAACGGGCCAGTTGGCACAAAACACAACGGAGCCGGTGCGTCCGGACGCACCGCACTGACAAAGTGTCAGTCCCTCTTTGTCTTGTGACTGTGGATCATGGCGGTCACTGTCCACTAAAATACAGCGGAGGAGTGCAGAGGCTTTGGTGGAGGAGGTGACACTGAGCCATCACACACACACAAACACACAGGCTCACACACACAAACACACAGGCTCACACACAAACACTGAGGCTCACACACACAAACACTGAGGCTCACACACACAAACACTGAGGCTCACACACACAAACACTGAGGCTCACACACACAAACACTGAGGCTCACACACACAAACACTGAGGCTCACACACACAAACACTGAGGCTCACACACATCGACAGAGGAAGCTACACTTAACTCACAAAAGATTCACCCAGCACCAACACGTGGAAACAGCGACAAACTTACCATCTTTACGGCGGCCACTACGAGCCCGTCCTGATACTGTGGCACAAAGCGAGTGTTTCTCTCGGTTTGTGAAAGCCGATCTGTGCAGTCCCCGCAGCAGCAGCACTACTAGGCCAAGGCACAGCTCTCATTCTCTGCGGCCCTCTGAAAAACTGTCACCTTAAACAGCACATAAGCAGAAGAAAATCCATTTTGCTGGAATATCAAACAGCGGCAGAATTCAGTGTGTCATGACCGATCTCCTGACAGATGAGCGGCTTATTTACGTCATTATTTAGGTTTCTATCGAGGTGCCCCCGGTTATGTTAAAACAAGCCCAGACTGACTGTGTTGGTGAGCAGCAACCAATCGGCACAGCTACCCAACCCCCCGTCTGCAGAGGGCCGTGACACTAACCCTCCTCTCGCGCGCGCAGGCACGCGCACGGGCACGCACGCTAACACACATGAACGCTCACACGAGGACAGGCACGTCCAGGTGAAGTTTGTAATCACTGTGTTATAATAAAAGCCAATAGTCCGGAACATTGAAATAACAAATGAATGAGTGCGTCTTTGAGATGCCACGTCCTTTTTCCAGCCGTGGGACTTTAGGCCGTAAGTGAGACGGCAGAGAACATGACACAGAAAACGAGGAAACAAAGTGAGTGATAGACGCGCGGCCGCCTCGGACTCGCTCCGTGCGCCATATTGATTCTTCGTAGCTCAGTTTGACGCGAGTGAAACAGGCCGCGCGGTGCCAAATGGAAAAGCTCAGCTCTGAGGCGGACGGCACATTTCATCACTGTCGATGTTTGAGCCACAGGCCTCCAGCAACCTGCCCCGGCTCAGGCCGGACATGTGGGAGATTTGGATATTATTCGTGCTCCAAAGAGGACAATAGCGCGCTGACGTGGACCACATAAAAGTCTTTAAAAAGAACACACGTTAAAAAAAAGAACACAAGATGAACTGTTAAAACTACATTTTAATGACAGTATGTGTCTGTGGCATTGGCCTACCTGGTTTAGGACCGGACTAGACCCGTGGACAAAAGAAACAAAACACACATGTTTCACTACTTCAACAGCGTTTGATAACAAAATATAATTTGTCTGAAGAGAGACATGTACGAAAACGAAAGCGTCCCTTAATGGTGAAATCCACTGTGGTTAATTCATAATGTTTGTTATTACAGGCCTTATTGTCAAAGTAACCCCTCTAGTGGCCAGAAACTGAAGGACGTGTCTGTCCCTTCCCCCTCGGGACTGGGTTTTGTATCATTTGAGCGTTTCCTATTTCTTCATGCAGATCATATGCATATTACATATACACTGGCTTGAATGTATAAAATGTCTTTGTAAAGTACAGCAGCCTCTGAATCTGAAGGTGCACGTTCTGATTCCATCATTCAATCAGCACATGGCATTAAACGTGTATTTAGTATCTAACATTCATTACATACGTTTTTAACCCTGGAGAACCCACGAACCCTTTTCTTCTTTGGAAAATTATGACCAATGCATTAAATTCCTGCTATAAGTTCACTGAACACTGAACTATCCACTTTTTCAATTTTAACCCTTTATTCCCAATTTAGGATATCCACTTTTTCAATTTTAACCCTTTATTCCCTAATTTAGGATCAGGGCCAAATTTGACCCATTGAGCTTTAAGCGAATCATTTCAAAGAATCACAATAACAAACACTGTCAATGCAAACTATTTTAAATTTAGAAAAATAATCAGTCAACCACAGATACAATGAGACATGAGACAATGTTCTTTTTTGCTTTATTTGTTGCATGTTAGAACTGAATTTCAAATGTACAAACACTTTGGCCAATGGAAACAAGAACACAAGGCCAAAATCACTACCACTCTGGCTCGTTTTAGTTCAATATTCATCCATTAGGTGTCTCTATGCAGGGGCCAGAAGTGGCACTCTGGGCTTTTGAAGTTAAATTTGAGATTTTTTTGTTTGTTAATTTTGGGTAGCAGCAATTAACTGCAGCCAAATTTGACCTCGTGGGTTCTCCAGGGTTAAAGCTCAAATATATATGTAAAAATATGCATTACTATGTGTGCCAAGTCACCTCTCCACAGATCTGACTAGTAAACTGGGTGCTTGTCTTCATGGGGATAGAAGAGTTTCATGCCTCACTGTAGATTCAAGCAGGTGGTGCACTCCCCACCACAAAGGTTAAAGTGCAACTTTAAAATGATAATTTTTCATAATGAAACAAGTCCACACAACTGTGACAAACCAGATGAGTCCAGTTTTTTGTATTATTTATTAACATGTACATGATTTTATACAGACACATTTTACTCAAATGCTCACAGGAAGCAATAAGCAAACCACAGTGGCCATTCTCCACTTCGTAAAAACACCAGAGGAATTATGTTTCCCGGATGAGCTTTGTCAACTTCTGAATCTTTGTTTTAGTCGACATGTCCACGTACTTGTCCCCGACACTGACAATCATGCCTCCGAGGATCGCGGGATCGGACTGAAAAAACAAAAGATTAGAACGAAGAACGCACTTTAAAAAGACACTGAACGTTTTTAAGATCATTAAGATTCATTAAGACTGGTTAAAGCACCTTTGTTTCTAGTTTGATGGTTTCACCTTTCTGAAGAAACCCTTTCAGAGCAATTTTCAATTCAGCGAGATTTGCTTCATCCAAGGGCTGTGAAGACAACACGAGGCTTTAGCTGCGCGTCATAAACGAGACTGAAGAACATCTCCAAGCCTCACGTACCTGAGCAGTGGTGACGGAGCAGATGACCTCTCCACGGTGGGCGCTCATCATTTTAGCAAACGCAGTGATGACGTCCCCAGTCAGAGTCAGGCGGCCATTTTCAGCCAGGACATCTAACAAAACAAAAAAGAGCTTTAGTCTGTGACGTGATCATGTGACTGCGCCTTAGAAACCACAGAACATGTAACATTGGTCCACATTTAAAAGTCATATTAATTTGTGACTTTAAAGACTAAGAAATAACAAGCAGAGGCACAGATTTTCTGACATTATTAAAGTTCCACATTTGAATCAACTTTCTTACATTAGACTGTTCTTAGAAGGAACTGTATGCAAGATTTTGATTTCAAATTTCATAAACGTGAGTCGTGAGTCATGACCCATCTCTGGCCCCAGACACAGGGTAAAATGGTCAAATCAAATATTGCATTTAGTGATAATAAAATCAACATTACAACTGGACATGATGGCCAAGTTGTTCATGTTATAATTCCAATATCCAATCAGAAAGCAGAGTTTAAATTATTGGTTTAAACCTAAAAGGACTCTCTGATCTGAATGGGCACTACCTAAACCCCAGCACCTGCAGCTCAGTGAGTGAATTCTGGAGGTTCTAAGCTTTCACATGAGGCCTGTCCTTATGAGAAAAACGTGCATGTGTTTTCTATCTGCAGGTTAAATCACTGGTAACATGGTTCAGTTGTGATTGTAAAACCTTTTATTAAAACAATAAGGGCACAGGCTACACACAGTTCCTTCAGTGTTTGTGACGCCCAAAAGCAAACGGCCTCGTGCCACTTACTGATGAGGTTCAGTGTGATCGGCGACACTTTTGCCTTTGTCAGGGCGTCGTTAAAGGTCTTCAGTTTGAGGCTACGCTTCACATGAGGGTTCATCACAATACTGGAGACTTTTGGGTCCCTGATCAGAGTCTATGAGACAAACAGGTTCAGTTCTGTTGAATCGTTGACAGCATAAAGAGACCTTTGTGTCATTATAACTCACATGGACTTTTCCAAGCTCCTGCTCAACTTGGTCCAGTTTTTTCTGCTTGCTGGCAGCGGAGAACAGAGCAGTGGCATAGCGCCCTTCAACGCCATAGACTTGGATGGGCGGCTAAAAGGTAAGATATTGGTAAGGCATTGGTTTTTCATCTATTCAAGCTGAATAATGGCATAAAAACTCTACCTTGACCAGCTTTGCAACTGGTCTGACTGCAGATGTACTGAACTGGCGAACCTGCAAAAGAAACGGTGTAAAAATCAGTGAAAAAAACTCACTGACCTTTGGCCAGACCCGAGGACCGAACACGGCCCTCAGGCTTCCTCTTGAATTGACCCACATTGTAACAGATTTTAATTTACTCTGCAAATAAAAAGACTGAATAAAGCAGAGAGTAAAGTGAACAGGCCAAACGCATTTGGAGGATCCAGTCTCCTCTGAGATAAATGTGACAAGTTTATTTGACTTCGTTATGAGTCTGTGGGCCTCCTCTTAGTGAAGGTTTTGATGAATTAGTTCAGACATCTCTGTACAAAACTCTTAAGAGCCGTCACACAATGTTCTGCAAGGTTGAACAGAGCTAACGGGAGCTAACGGGAGCTAGCACTTTAGCCGACACGTTAGCTGTCATTCAAAAGCTTCGTTCTTTACCCAGCGCTTACGACAGTGTTTCAATCCATAAAAATAACCATAACATTAGTGAAAACCCTCTGCATTAAACGTGTTATACACAAAGTCCTGAAGACACAAAATAAACAGCGATAATAAAAGTCAAACCTGCGGTCCGAACATGAGCGCCGCCATTTTCTCCTCCAGCCGACCGACACAAACACGCATGCGCAGTAACACCAGCGGCTTTGGCCAATAGGAGCGCAGTAACCACAGCGGCTTTGACCAATAGGAGCGCAGTTTGCACATCGCTGAGGATCATAACAAACACGTTTGTTTAGTTTAAGATCGATTATTTGCTTTTTCCCATTTATTTGTTTAAATAAACACAAGTAAAAGGCGAAAATTACAGACGATTCAAAACCAAATAAAACTAACAAATAAAAAAAACTTAAATATATAAATGCAAATAATGCTCTTTTAAGAAAAAGAAAGTTATATCCGTTTATTTTCTATGTGTTATATTTATTCTACTCGTGTAGCAGGTGGTAAAAACTAAAATCTAAAAAAGACAACAAGACGCGTGTGTGACGCAGTCTTTTTGTGGCGCACATACGCAGAGCCGCACACAGCTGCGAATGTGCTCCATAGGACGGAGCGGAGCCAGACTATTGCCGCTACTAAGTATTTACTTTGGGTTTATTAACAGCTGGTTGTCGCTTTAGGCATGGACGACAAGACATTTAACAAGGAACTGGACGCCTGGATTGAACAGCTGAATGAGTGTAAACAGCTATCAGAGAACCAGGTCAAAGTTCTCTGCGAAAAGGTAGGTTTGTGAGGAAATTAGCTCTATTTTTCATTACAAGGGATCATAAAAGGCGCAAGGGTGTCACATGTTTATCCAAACCTGTTTCCATTCTTTACAATAACGTCATGTTCCTTAATTCACGTGTGGCCCTGTTTTGGATAGCATCCCTAAACGCAGCACCGCGCAGCCCACTGCTAAGAAGCGCTCTCTCCAGAAGATGGAGCCTGCAAATAGATTTTGATTGAGCTACGCCCACTCCAGGCTCTGTGCTGTGTCCAGAGGAAAAGGCTTTTCACATGTTGAACATGATGTTGCACTGGGCGCATTTGCTGTGTACGGCCGCGCGCACGTAACCACGCGCCACACCTGTAAATGTCAAGTCATTGTTTTCTTCTCAGGCAAAAGAGATCCTCACGCAGGAGTCCAACGTGCAGGAGGTCAGATGCCCCGTGACCGTGTGTGGAGATGTCCACGGTCAGTTTCATGACCTCATGGAGCTGTTTAAGATCGGAGGCAAATCTCCAGATACAAACTACCTCTTCATGGGAGATTATGTTGACCGAGGCTATTATTCTGTGGAGACTGTTACTCTCTTGGTTTCTCTTAAGGTACACGTCCATAGAACATGAGTACAAAATATACAGATATCTAAAGTTTGTGTAATATCAGTGAGACTGGATAGAGGAGGTGAGTAATGTCTTTATGTTTAGGTTCGATTTCGAGAACGGATCACTATTCTCAGAGGAAACCACGAGAGCAGGCAGATCACACAAGTCTATGGATTTTATGATGAGTGCTTAAGGAAATATGGCAATGCCAATGTTTGGAAATATTTCACAGATCTGTTTGACTACTTGCCTCTTACTGCGCTGGTGGACAACCAGGTGAGACGCACGGCCGCGGTAACCTGTGTTTTTATGTGAGCTGAGTTTTCCTTTTGTTTAAGATCTTCTGCCTACACGGAGGCCTTTCTCCATCGATAGACACGCTGGAGCACATCAGGGCGCTGGACCGGCTGCAGGAGGTTCCTCATGAGGTACACACTTCTGCTCCTTTACGGCGTATGGTTTATATGTTTATTTTGTTTGACCTCAGTAAAAATTCATCGCTACATCAAAGTCGTCAGGGGCCAAAATGAATGTGCATCAGCTGGTCCAGTCTCCACATGAAAATCTGCAAAGAAATGTGATTAAATTGATTTGAAATATTAGGTAATAGACAGGACTGGCCTCCTTCTCCTGACGGTCTTTTCAGTACAAAATTGAATAAAAATAGATTCTTCTTGAAATCTCAGAGCCCCGTCATGGGCCAAATTAGAACCTGTGGAGGGCCAAGGTTGGCCCGCGGGCCCCACTTTGGGCACCCCTGAAAGGATTCATGTGATGTATCTTCTCTTGTACAGTCGTCCTTCAAAACCATTGCATTAATTTAAACTGGAAACATGAAGCATTATAAAGTTATAATAAACGCAGACCTTTTCTTTAGTGAACTTTCAATAATAACGGTTTTGTCTTGGATTTTCCAGGGGCCGATGTGTGACCTGTTGTGGTCAGATCCTGATGACCGCGGGGGTTGGGGGATTTCACCGCGAGGCGCAGGCTACACGTTTGGACAGGACATCTCTGAGACGTTTAACCACGCAAACGGGCTGACGCTGGTCTCTCGAGCCCATCAGCTCGTGATGGAGGTAAAGCTTTTTATTCCAGTCTCACATTAAAGCTGCAGGTTTGTCACATTAAAGCTGCAGGTTTCTCAAAGCCTCTCGTTTGTTTTTACAGGGTTATAACTGGTGTCACGACCGTAATGTGGTCACCATCTTCAGTGCCCCAAACTATTGTTACCGCTGCGGGAACCAGGCGGCCATCATGGAGCTGGACGACACACTCAAATACTCCTTGTATGCATTTCATTAGGGAAGCACCGATCTGATACTGGTCTCTGATACTGG
>KN478092.1:0-11067 GCA_000787095.1 Periophthalmodon schlosseri | reverse complement strand
AATGATATATTTCTGGCGTTTAGCTGTGCGAAATACTTACCTTCCTTCTTGAATTAGCGCACCACGCTGTCCGGAGAGCCACTATGAGAGCAAAGTTAAAAAGCACAGGACGAATTATCTGTTTCAAGATGAACAAGCACCATCGAATGTTTTCAGAACTGAAGGTAAAAGTTAAACCGTAAATTGAGAGACTAATTCTTATTCTTTCACTATTATCTTATCCATCTTTATAAATTATACACATCATCCAATTTTACTGCCTTTGTTATAAGCTAATTAACAAACTTGTGATAAAGATGGGCCGAATTGTACTGTTGTTATGCTATAGTTTTGCTGTTTTATTTTGTTAATATTTGTTTTATTGTTACTTTCATCTTTCAAGTAGGCTACATTTACTGTACAGATATTTCACCAACTATTGCATTGCCTTTAAGATCCAGCAGATGGCGCTCCTTCACAAAATATGCCTGTGGCGTAATCCCGCAGTCGTGCAGATCAGGTATGATTCATAGTAAAAGAAAAATTCAGTTCAGTACATCAGTGATCTGACCAGAACTGAAGAAGCGACTTGGATGAGCAGCGGCTTCACTCTAAAAACTTGTTTGTTTGTTGCCAGAACTGAATTTTTCTTTTAGACCTGCTCCTTCACAAAAGTTTCTGACAGTCACACAGCAAGTGCTTGGATGGTATCTATGCAATTATCCAGTCATTTATTTATATTTCATCTCAATGGCTACTTCCAATTAATTTATGACAATAATCTACATGCACGGGTTATACATGCAAAAACATAGTTTGAAATATTTAAACAAATAAACACAAATGTGGACTTTATTATAACCTCAGACAGAATTTCAGTTTAATCAAAACAGATTTGACTATTTCAACTGCTACATTATGTTTGATGTGATCAGGGTGGTGTTGCTTTGTGTAAATTAGATTTGTCCTGTTTAGTTGAGGCCTCTGTTATTTTTCTGCTTGTGAAATGTCAGGAATTTGTTCGTTCTTACAACCAAGCCAGTATTTTGCAATAGAACGTGGGTAAGGAGGACGCACGCTGTCCACACGTTTTCTCTTTAGATCAACTCTGGTATATTTATCTGAAAAGCAAAATTCAACCAAAAGCATTTAACATTTAGGCCTACAACATGGTCCCACACTGTACAAACATTTAAAAAATTACCTTTTTTGAAGAAGTAGACATTCTGAACCGGCGTAGGCTTGACATGTGGCTGTGGTTGATGTGTGTGCCTCATGTGGCTGTAGTCTGTGTAGTCAAAATTGTCTCCGTAGTCAAAGAGGTCATCAAAAAGGCCATCAAAAAGATCCTCAAATGACACCTGACGGGTCCTTCGTGAGCCCCGTTTCTTGCTGGGTCTTCTCCTTCTGTAGTTGTGACGTCTGGCTTGAGTCACAGGGGGACGGGTGGGTTTGGGGGTAAGTTTGACCCGTCCCACCATGGCTGCGTCCACGGGATAGCTCAGCCCTACCCAGTCCTGGCTGATGAGGCGCGGGCCACTGGGAATGCTGCCAGCTGGAGAAGGACAAAGGAATAACATTAGGCCATAACAATAATAAAAAAGGTTAAGGTATAATATAGTGCCTCATTATAAATGTGTCCTCTGCATTTGACCCCTCTGTCAATGCCCCTGAGAAACCTGCTACGAGCATAATCGTAATTGTCATAATAACGGTAGTGCCTGTGTAATCCCTCCGTCGTCCAGGTATAATCCATAGCAAAATAATACCAGACCTAAATCAAAACAAGAAAACAGCAGTGATAGCCACTATGCTAAAAGTTGTGAGAGCACCATTAGGGGCCTGAATGATTATGCTAAATATGACTCAGGCACAGTTCACACTTGTAGTAGTTCAATAGACCTATCTAACGAAAAGAAACTGCAAACAAATAGGTGTGTTAGTTTCAGTGTAGCTCCTCTCTTCAGTGTCCACCAGCAATTTGACCAGAACTGAAGAAGACGCTTGTGTCCAGCTGACAAAAGATTATTTTTTTTTTTTTCTGTGTTAAACCGTGATGTTTCTTCTCGCAGTGAACACTACAATTTTATATTTTGGCATTCAACTGTAAAATTCTGACCTGTCTTCCAGTTTTAAAATAGGCTCTTTGGATATTGTGATGTGAAGTGAACCCAACCTATTAAGTATAGCTTAGTTTCTCAAAATGGTACTGACTCTCATAATAAAAAAAAAGCAAAATGTATCTCCTTGACCCATCAAAACAGTTCCTATATCTGAATACTATCAAAATGCCAAAACTAACTTATTAACGCCTAGTTAACAGCACATGCAACTAACTTAAACTTGTTCACAGCAGGGAGTAAAGGAGTCTTACATGGGGCCCCAAACAGCTCTCCGAACATGTCCATGAAGGAGTGGTCACAGAACAGATCGGTGTAGCGCGTGAATACCACAGATGGAGATGAACGTGTCATCGTTACACACTCCTCGTGGGTCGGCTGGTGCTTGAACTGGTACTGGTAATACTTGTCATCTACAGACACAAAACAAGTCACAGGTTTTCATTTGAAGGTTGATCTTTCCAATGGGATCAGATCGTTTTTGTTCTTTTAGTTGTAGTAAAAACATAAACCTGACCAAAATCTCTACATTTTGTACTGTAACATTGCCCAGACATTTTACTAACTGGAAAATTTTGAGTGAAACAGTTACTCAGTCTAAATGGGACAGAGCTGGTCTATTAAAATAAGTAGATGTTTTTAAGTAGCCTACTTAGTCATCATTTGTCTGAATACATTTAGATTCTGTGAAATAAAATGCATTAAATAAAAGGATTTACGAAGAAAATATTCACAATTTTTAATCCGCTAACTCGCCTTGTCCGTAATATCACAGTAATAGGCTTATCCAAATAGGTGTTTATTTCATGCATTTAAGGAAAAGGGTTTTTGCTGTACAATGCTGTATTGTTTCTTTGTTATTTATTCTCACAGGGCTCAAGACAACACAAGTACTGTGTACTTAACAATACGCTGAGTACCTTTGAAGAAATAGGCCTTCTCTTTCACTCTATGACTCGGGGCAGGGACAGCAAAGGCTGCGTCCATGTCACTCGGGACCCCATCAAAACCGACCGTAATGTTCCGTGGGTAATCCTCGTCCATCACGTCCCCATCAAATCTCCAATACCTGTTTCCCTGTGGACCAAATACATCCAGGTAAGATCACAAACTATTCACTGTAATATGTGTTGATAAATAGGTGTAGCACCTTGAATATATAGGTTTTTCCCTGGCAATTGATCCTTGTAAAAGCAGCATCAATGGGGCCAGGAATTCCCCAAACATCTTCAATTAATTTGGGATAACCAGGAAGCACGGTGTCGTCGTCAAGCTCAAAGAAATATTTACCTAAGAAGTGACACAAACAGAGGGAACATATTAACTTAACACTTTATTGATCCTGGAAAGAAATCTCTTGGTGACAGTGATTCAGATGTACAGTAACAGCAGTCTTAAGAACACTAGTAAAAAGTAGGGATGCATGATAATATCGATCACAGATACTTTTGGCCAGTAATGGCAATTATGACGTCACACCAACAATTCCAGTAATTAAACATTTCACAGATTTTTTTAAAAAATATTAAATAGGGGATATTACACTTCTATGGGGTATTAATTGTTAAAAGATAACATATTTAGACCAGCACATTTAAAAAAATATATATATAATCGCTGAAAACAACCTATTAAAATGTTTAATTAGTTTAAGTTTCACTTTCGATGCTCCCTGCTCCTCTCGCTCCCCCCTTCATTCTCCCTCCAGAGCGCTATCACAACACAATGGGTGTGTATTCCATTAATGAACTACTGCACATTACTCCAGGTTTGTGAAGTTATTGTTTTGTTTTCTAACCATAAGTACGGTTCAAATAGTGACCGGGATTACTCAAACATGCATGGATGACATAAAAACCACTTCAGGAATGTTTTTATCGAGGACACAACGTTATAAAATGATAGAAAGCTCCAAAAAGTAGATTTTGCACAATACCCCCTTTAATGACCTTCTTATGATTAAAAAGTAAGACTTAGTTAGAGTTTATATTTTATTAATATCAACCCACTGGGAAAGGACATGATACCACAATGGTAATAAAAAGCATTATTTTAAAGACTATAGAATGGATATTTTAACACAAAATAATAGTACTTCCTTAAATGTTAGCATGTGCTCTTACACTATACTCTATACACTATTCAAGTAAGGTCCAATTCCTATATATGTATTTTTTGTATTATTTTGTTTTCTATACATTCTCAAATGAGCATCTAGTTTTGATAGTAGTTTTAGTATTGATTAGTATCTGAGTATTGTTTTTTGACCACCACAAAATCACACTTCTACATTTATGCTAGAACGTACCATACCCAGTACCTGAATGACTTTCTAACTGGAGGCAGACAAGTAGAGAGAAAAAAAGCAAAAACAAAACAGTCTTACCTCTGAATGCATAGATGGAGCCATTTTTGAGCTGGAGGAAAGCATCGAAAGCTTGCCCGCTGCAGGTCGCTACGTCGGGGTCCGCGGCCTCGGTGGGGTCCGCGGCCTTGGTGGGACCCGGTGCTGGGGCGGTCTCTGCAGCAGAGGCAGCAGTGGAAAGAGGGCTCGACAGAGTGGGGGCTTGAGGCATTTCATCCACTGTTGTTGTGATCTCAGTCACATCCTCGAGATCAGCAAAAGTGTCACCTCGTGCTGTAAGACATATATATATAGACCCGTGTTAAAACTTATCCTAATTTATGTCAAGATATACTCCTTCTAGGTTTTTGACAATTTTTGGATTAGTATCAGTGAGTCAACAGTGATTTGTAAACTGTGGTGTTCTTTTTTTATTTTAAGGTATTTTGTTATTTCTGTTTTAATCCTGCTCGTCTGGGATTTTACATCTAGACGCATTCACGTGGACCACTTATTTTATCTTTGTTGAGAGTGGTTTAATCCCGGTTTAGGTCTGGGGTCTAATTTAATATAGTAGAAAATGTTTCAAAAGTAGTCATCTGAGCAATGTTTTTGAAATCACTTCTATTAAAATAGAGCTAAACACTAAATCACACTGGACGAATTAGAGGTTACAACAAATAATTTAATACAATTTAGTAGTCACATATTAATTATTTAGAGTTTGCGGGCTGGAGGTTGAGAGGAATACCAAGGAGGAGATCAATGGATGTGGTGATGAACATAAAGTAAGTTGATTTGAGAAAAGATAATGTAGAAGTCTGAGGAAGGTGGAGAAATATGTGATTTAAGATGGCCGCCACTGAAAAGGGAGCAGCCAAAAGGAAAATTATTTAAGGTGCATTCACTCTTGTCCTGGGTTTAATCCTACTGATGTTCTAGTCCATCTTCAGTCCTGGTCTAGTCAGGCTTTAGTTCCATTCCATTTCTATGTGGTGTGTGCGTGTGCTTTAAGTTGAAGAAACCCTGTTTGAGTTTAGACCCTGTTTGAGTTTAATGGAAAAGATATATTTATCATTAAATATATTGACAGTTGTAAAGTGACTAACTCTTTTTGGGGCAGACGGAGTGATAGTCGGAACAGCAGCTCCCGTAGTACACACACATGGAGTCACACTGGCATTTGATCCTAGGGTTAAAGGAGCCACAGCGCTGCTCACAGGATTCTGGGAAAATTCAGGTTGTTTGTCAAAAAGTACACAATGTGGTTCAGTTATGCAACAAAGTCTAGGATGTAAGAGTAAATTAGTCTCAATGTGAAAGATAATATACAAATGACAATAGTTAGTTTGTGAACTTTAGCAATATCAGCAATATTTTAAGATCAGGTGATTTTATAGCTATATATGTATAAGAAAAATAAGTGTACACAACAAACAAAAGAAAAAAAACTTTTTTTTTTTTTTATTAACAACAAAAAGGATCACATGCAATTAGAGGTTGGAAAAAGGAAAGGTCACTAGCTCCCTGTGTGGTCTTTAAAAAAAAAAAAAAAATTACACAAAAGTTAAATCTTAAAATACAAAAATATACTTATTTTTTTATATATTTTATTTTACTTATACTTATATTATAACAGTTTGGGATTTTACTTTCTCCAATATTGAAACATTGAAAATCTTACCTTCTGCAGCAAAAATACCCCTCATCAAGAGAACAACCCCAAGCAGCAGGACCACAGTGGGCTTCATTTTCTTTTGAAAAATACCCACAAATACAAAAAAAGTATATATCTCCTTCTTTTGTTAGCACAGTTGTCGAGCTGTCAGTACCAGTAAACAGCCCTTTGAGAATGGCCCAGTTTGGAGCAGGACTGTGGGCAGAATATCAATAGATCATTTTGAAAAGGCACTGACCCCTGAGGCGTTTCAAACTCAAGCTATAATCATTAAACAGTGTCCCAGATAAGCCACTCTTCACAAAATGTATGTTTTAAAACATTTTAAAAGCCTTCCATTGGTTTGTCTGTTACTATTAATGTCATTGCTTAAATTATAAAACATACAATGACATTAAAGCTTGTTTGATATTGTTGTGTTTAAAATAACATTATCATCCTTGAGAGAGGGTTAAAGTCACTATTTGGATTTTTTGTTTTTTTGCATGTTTTGTTGTTACGTACGGTTACACACTATTGGGATTAAACTAAATTGTAACTAAACCAAACAGTACACATAGCTTTAAAGCTAAAAAAATATGTTATTGTTTTTTGTTTTTTTTCATATATTAAGTGAGAAGACTTTGGTGCTTCTCTGCATGTTTCATTGGGTGCATTCACACTCCTGGTTGGACCTCAGTTTAGTACTGATATTGACTTGGTTTGGTCCTGTTTTAGTCCGGATTTGGTCCTGGCCTGTTCCAGGTTAAGATCCCAGTTTTAGACCTGGTGTAGCCCTAAAAATGTGTTGTTTGTGCAAGTGTGAACCCACTCATTCAATGACAGTTGTTCTCCAAGCTCAAATATTGTGTAACTCAGTTTTTCCAGTATTGATTACTTGTGACAAAAAAAACCCCAAAAATCATTAACCAAATAACATTACTTTATTCAATGAAGCTGCCTTAGCCAAAAACACAAAAAATACACTTAGTCTTTTGTTTGAAATGGTATAATCAGGTTATCATAGGATAAGCTAAAGATGCTTGTTGTGTAATTGCTGTAATTTACAGAATACAGGGATTCCTCGTCAGTCACATTTGCACATTTATTTATTATCAGACGGCTTACACATGCCGTACTTCAGAAGCACTCACAAAATAACTTTGGTCTTTTGGTCTTACAGTCCATGGCAAATACCTACAAATTGTATGGAGTGTATAGACTCTGTGGAGAAAGATATTTCTTCAAAATATCAAACATTACATAAACTTTTGACCAGTGTTAATTTTGACTACCAATTTCTATTTGATTTTAGTCTAATAATGCTTTTAAGTTTTAATGTAGTTTTAGTCAACAAATTGCCATGTCCTTTACTCATTCAAGAGTATGGACATTGAGTATGTCTATGGTCTGATTTGTGCCTCTGTGATTGAAAGGAATACATTAAAACATATTGTTTCGTTTGTCTTATTTTTAATTATTGTTTTTCTGAGTCTTAATGGCATGGCACCTTCCTGTTTATTTGAATTCCTCCTGCCCCATGTCCCCTCCAGGGCTCTGTGCTCTGCAGACCAGCACCTCCTGATTGTCCCGAGGACCAGGCTGAAGACCAGAGGAGATGGGGCCTGTGGAATACTTTGCCTTTGCACATTAGAACAGCACAGTCACTTTAAATCCCTGCTCAAATGCACCTTTTCTCAATTCAATTCGATTGTATTTATATAGTACATTTAAAAACAACTTTAGCTGACTAAAGTGCTTCACATAAAAGTCAACAAAAACAAATATACAAATAACACGATACAAAAAAATATATAAAAAATAGCAACAGAATTAAATTAAATTTTAGATGCAGCTCACTAGTGAGTTGTGCTATTTTTAGAACCGGCCTGCGGGCGACTCATGTAGTTCTTGGGGGTGACCTGGTGCCCGCGGGCACCGTGTTGGTGACCCCTGGTCTAAAGCAAAAGAACTGCAGATTTCCCAGAGTCAAAGGTTAAAAGCAGGTCATTAAAAACTGAACAAAGAGCTGTTTTGGTACTGTGCTGAGGTCTAAAACCAGATTGGAATTTTTCACATATTTTGTTAAGATTAAGGTAAGCCTGCAGTCGGTATGTAACCTTCTCTAAAACCTTAGACAAAAAGTCCAACTTTGAGATGGGTCTAAAGTGGGAAAGAATATTTGGGTCAAGATTAGGCTTTTTGCTGAGTGACTATACCACAGCATGTTTCAGGGCAGTAGGAAAACAACTCAACATCAGAGACAAGTTCATTCAGTACAACATTGGCAATATAAGGTCCAACAGAATAAAAAAACATCCTTGATCAGACGAATAGGAATAATTTCTAGTGGACACAAGGAAGGCTTTAGCTGTTGAACAAGTCTGAGAGAGACACTGGCTCAAAACACCAAAAGACTGAATTACAGACTGTTGGAGCTACAAAGTCCACAACAGAGGACAGTGGCAGTCTCAGACAAGAGACTTTGTCCATAAAGAATGATAAGAAGTTTGAGTGTAGATGAGGGCACAACAACATTTGTGTTACATGGATTTACAAGAGACTTCAAAGTACTAAAAAGCATCTGAGGTTTGTGGCAGTTTGCTGACACCAGGTTTGACATAAAACTCCCTTTGGCAGCTTTAACTACCCTCTGATTCAGCAAGACTGTCGCTTGATATTTGCAGGGAAACCTGTAGACAGTCTTTTTTCCATTTCCTTTCACCGCGTCTACATTCATGCCCTCACATGTTTTCTCATTAAGCCAAGGCTGTGCCATGGGGCTTTATGCGCTTTGGTCTTAATGAAGCCACTGTATCCAAAACCTCCGTGCAAGTGTCATTGAAATGAGAGAACAGACCATTTGGCCATTTGTGTTTTGCCAATCGTCTCCATTCATAGTTTCAGATGCATTGAACGCACCAGAAAACAAAGGAAGTCACAGAGTTAATTGTGCTTGCTGGGACGCACAGACTAACCACACTTTGAGGCAACGTTATAGAGAACAGCATGGCAAAGTGGTCAGAAAAATGCGTTTTGCATATCTCCATCAGATTTACATCAAGACCAAAGGACAACACCAAGTTCAGGGTGTGTCCTTTCTGTGTTGAGCCCAACACCAACTGGGTTAAGTTAAACAGTTCAATCAGGTTTAAAAAGTCTTGCACCAAAGGTCTGGATTTACAACAGACATGAATATTAAAATCCCTGACAATCAAAGCTGTTCACAGCTCACTAATAGGCCTGTTAGGAGATCTGTGAAGTCTCAAATAAAATCTTTATTGAACTTTGGTGGGTGATACACTAAAGCACACAGGACCGGAGTCCATCCTGCAGATAGATGTAGCTGGATTCATACACTGTAGCTCCCCACCTCTGCCAGTAATCCGAGGAGAAGTCAGGTGTTAAAAGTTCTGAGAATGCGGAAGACTCACTGGCTTGGATCCATGTCTCCATGAGCAACATAAAATTCAGTTTCTGCGAAGTAAAGAGATCATTCAGGAGAAATGTTTTATGAGCTACCTATACTCTCCTGGACATTTGTCCCGAGGTAGGAAGAGACACCTTGGCGCCCTGTTATAATTAGTATTTTTTAAATTATTATTACTATTTGTTTTGCTTACTTGTAAGTTTTATTCCATTGTAAATGCTACCTGTATTGTTCAGCACTTTGGTAAGCTTTGGCTGTTTTAAATGTGCTTTATAAATACATTTTGATTGATTGATTTGAGCTTCAAGTGTCCACTGTCCCCTCTTTTAATTTTCAGATTGTTTTTTGGTAGTTTTCAGTGAAAATTTAACACTGATGACAACATTTATGTTGACAAAATGAACACTGCTTTGTACAGTATGAAGAATATATAATACTAAACCTGGCACACCTCCTATAACCACCTCCTATAACTTTAGTTTGTTACCATAGACTGTATTTAGTCCAAGAAAGTCCAATGGCAAAGCTGTCATGACATGTCATGAATGTCACGACAATACATTTTCCCACTACATGCTGCTAACCACTAATACTGCTGACCAATATGAGTGTTGGGTAAAAGTGAGCATAGAGCTGCTTTAAACAGAGAAGCACTGAATCACAATGACGATTTTTTGATCTTGATGATCTTTGATGATCTTTTTACAGCTATAACATAGCTTTAACAGCTATATTGCATAACATATCACCAAACTGGTCCTTTATGTTGTGAGTTGTGTCCTTTTTGCTGGTAAACCTTTGAGCCTTAAATCACAACTGTCTCACAAGCCATAAAACCACAGTTTTTTTATGAAAGTGGGAAAAGTCAATGGGACAAATGTTACAGGGTTGTCTGTTATGTAATAATTTTTAACACAGAGTCAGAGTTCAGTATCAACCATAACTTAAATATAGTTCTAAATACTGTTCTCATATCATATCTTTTCTCATTGTAATTGCACTAGATCTAAATGTATCGGAAGGACTTTAGGCCATTCTCTGTGCAAGTATTTGTATTACAGATTAGGTTGAGAAGCCCTTGTTGTTTTTTTGAATTTATTATATGAGTTTATTGATTTATTGTTTCTGTGAACTATAATAAACTAAAAACTGGAAAACAGTGTGTTATGACTTACTGCTCTGATAGGTGTCATGTATTTAAACAGATCTGTGCATAACTACATGATAAGTATGTCTACAATGGTGTGTCGAGCATGTCTAAAATGAAAGCGGCACAGACACAAATAGACAGTGAACCTTAGTACATATGACCTCTGTTTAATATTCATTTGTCCAAACCATTCTACAGATGCCCGGAAAGGACACAATGAACACTACAGGAATGCAAACATGTTTTTGAGTTTTGTTCTTGTTTTGTTTTTCAGAATGTATTCAGTTGTACTCACTTTGTGTTTTGTCTGTGTTGAACCACATGAAGCGCCTCTGAGTGTCTTTAAAAGTGCTGTACAAGTGTTTTTATTTTTATTTTTATTTTTAT
>KN478091.1:10181-31999 GCA_000787095.1 Periophthalmodon schlosseri | reverse complement strand
TTATTATTATTATTAATAATAATTTATGTATTTATTTATTTATTTGCCAAATTCATCTAAACTACTAAACTGCAGCTTTTGCGATTTGATAATTGTGCAAACTCAAATTGTGATTTTGATCCAGTTGCGATGTATGGTACAGCCCTGCCCATTGCAATGACTGACCTACTTGTTTGATTAGAAGCCAGTCTATTAATACCAAAGAGTGCTCTGACGGTATTAATCCTTGTTTGCATATTACATTTTAGCAACCGCTGACACATCTCTCTGGAATTCAATCCCATGTGTGAACGATACCAACACTGCCCATGATGACTGTACGTGAACTTTGACCCCAGCCACTTATTTAACCCTCTGTGACACGTCAGGCCCTCATATGACCTCTGTCCATTCCACAAACCAAGTAATGAAATCCTGTTGCAATCTCATCGGGCCCGGACAGCGTGAAAGATATCCACAAATCAAATCAGAAGTGCAGGTGATGATACAGTGATGAGTGTATCAAACAAGATTACATAATATATCCACACCCATGACTATTTACTAGGAATTTAAATCGAAATCAAAATTTGACTTGGTGTAATTATCGAATTGCAAAGGTTGCAATTCTTTAAATAGAATCTCTTCTAAAAACAACAAAATATCTTGATTTTTTTGTTGAAAATTCTTGGTGTACCTGTAGTTAAGACCTTTCAAACATGTTCTCAAATTCATGGGATTCTTGTATTGGTTTATCAGTTCACATTTCAGTCTCCTCTCAAATCTAAATGCTCCTGGAGTTGGTTACAATTTGCACTCTGAACAGAATACAACTTTTAAAGCATACATTGCAAATCTAGTCACATTTAGTTTAGTTTAGTTTATTGGTTTATTTTAACAGGGATCATCAGCAAACATATTAATCTCATAAAAGAAGAGATGCTTTACACCAGATTTAGCTAAAGCTAGTTTCCATCTGCAGTCCCCGGGCAGGTTACAAACAATTAAAATACATCCAAGTATCCATCCATTTAATCAAACCATGCATTCTCCTATTCTTTTCATTTAAAAATATCACACTCCACTCCAATTCAATGTTTTTTTTCTAAAATCATGCAGCCCTGCTATATATTTAGGCTACTGGTTATATTCCATGTAATTGTGGAATAGATTACGCGTTCCTCAGGGCAGCTTTTCAAATACTGGTACCTCCTAAGGGGCGGCTAATATGGCTGTTTGAAGCAAAGAGCAGTCATCCTTCGCACAAGCAGGTCAATATGAGATCTGCGACCTCGCTCAAGAACAACTTGTTAATGTGTCTGAGAAAAATCCAATCTCCGTGTGTCCCCAGACATTACACTTTCATCTGTTGTGGCCAAATCCTGCTGCGTTTGATCAATATTCATCGTCTTGGCATCTCATAGACTTTCATTGCTCCTGATATTACTTGTTTGTGGTAATGTGCAGTGTGTATTGGGCACCATTGTATTTCGATTTAGATGTGATAGGACACGACAAACAGTATTGGTGAATTACATTTGCTCAAATAATGAATTATAATCAAAGTCATAGCCACTTATTGTACATAACAGTACATTTTTACTCTACTTGCGCAATGTTTGGTTTAATTTTTTTATAAGGCTATTTTTTATTTACTAAATGTTCTTAATTTATCTTAATTTTAGTCTATTTTAATATTCTAGTTTAAAGATAATATTTAAGTGTATGTTTAAATAGTTATTCATGTTAATTTCTATTGTTCTTGTACTTAACATTGCAACACTGTGGGACAAATGGTAATTGGTCACATTTTTATATAGCACTTGTCCACCTTCAAAGCTCTCAAAGTGCTTTACATTAAGGAACCACTCACCCATTCACACACCCATTCACACACCCATTCACACACACATTCACACACACATTCACACACACATTCACACACCAGTGTACGCAGACACTGGGGGTGAGGTGGGTTAAGTGTCATTCATATGTGGGAGCTGGAATTGCACCGCCAACCTGTGGGTCAGTGGATCTGACTACTCAACCAATGATGTTTATGTTGAGAGCAGGATTTGAACTGCCAACCTTCTGATCAGTGAACACTCTACCAACGGAGCTACTGTCGCTTTCTCTTACCCTTCTGCAGTGTGGTGGTTTGTGGTAGTTTGTGTATTGGAACTGCTTAGAATAAATCATTCTCTTGAGCTGTGTTGATAGTAATGGCAGGTGGAATTTAAGGAGTGTAGGAATATTGCGTTTTTCCTTTTCAAAAAGTCAGGTGTTATATTTCTAGAACCTTTTGTGCCATGAGGTTGCTACATACCTCAACAGAATTCATCCGCTGATAAACAAGAGACAGACATAACATTTTCATTTTGGGATATTTAAAGATACTGTATCAATGTTTTTCATGTGTCAATGAGTCTTGCCCCAGTACAGATGCATTGTAAAAGCAGCTTTTCAGGTCAAAATGAGACCGCTCAAGCTAATGAGGTGTGTTTTTATTGTTCACAAATCAGGAAGTAAGGCTCGTGCGCTGTTAGCATTCAAGTTGTGATGGCCAATCTCTCGCACTTGCTTCTGAAAGTTGCAAAAAATGCTTATAAACTCATCACAGTGAATAACTAGGATGCTTGGAATGTGTTAGGAAAATGAGGAATAACTTTGAAACTGTTTAAAATGAATTAGTTCTGTTTTTCAAGTTTTTAGGAGAGTAAAAATCTGGTAGGCCATTTTGCTTTTTATCTTAATCAAATAAAACACTGTCACCCAGTCCTTGTGTTGACTGTTGAGACAAAGTGGAGGGCAGTGGTTATCAGACAACCACTCAACTTCCCAAGCCAAAGTTCAGAAGTGCTCCTGGGCTGATGTCTTCATGTTGTCACTCGTCAGGCTAGTGCAGGTACCGAGATAAGAACCGGTTGGTCTATTTGAATAATAATACCTGCATTCTACGGGGAAATTGCCACTCAACCTCGATCAGTTTGTGCTAAGTAGATGCGGGTAAAATTATCTCTTGCAACTGTTGGCATTCTGGCTTTGTTGAGTGATTTAGGAAGTTAGCAGTGGTGAAGTCAAACAGCAGCTGAAGACATGTATTCTATTAACGGCTATGTGAAAAAGAAACAGAAGACACATGACTGGCCTGATTGATAATACAGCTGAAAATCTACACACGTATTTTGAGACATTTTGAGGTGACGATTTTAAGTGTAATCTGTGGTTTTATGCAATTCTTAGGAAAACAATAGTAGTAACAAGTAGGCCTATCACGATAATCACTATATCAGCTTATTGTTCAATATATGACAGATGGAACAATATTTTGGGGCTCAAATTTCACCGGGATGTGTACCGGGAGATTTTTTGCCATTTTTATGTAATAATGTAACATTTGAGCTGTGGAGAGCAAAGTAAATCACTTCTATGGCTAATTATTGATGCATTCTGTTGCAGCTCAGGTCTTTTAATGATTCAGCCTGTTTAAAAATGGTATACTGGGATTATCTTATTATTATTGTTATTGTATCAGTGGCATAGCAGTAGTTTCAATATTATCGTTTAGCGTAGTATTTCTCTGTACCAATATATCGTACTAAATGTGTTATCGTAGGTCTAGTAACAAGAAGTGCTGTGTAGTAACAGCTTGCAGTCGTATTGATCCAGGGACAAAAACATTACTGAAGTAGTTTTTGTGTGACACTTACTATTACTACTATTGTTATTAAATTATAGACTAGGTTGTTCTAGTAAATCAGATTACATTGTATTGGTGTAGCAGTGTAAACCATTTAAGGGTGTGTTTACTTGTCCTGGTTTGGTCCTGTTTTGAGTCTTCCTGCAGACTTGGTTTTGGTTGAGTTATCGTCCTGGTTTAGTCCTGGTCTAGTCCTGGTCTATTCCCAGTTTAGTTCTGGATTGAGTCCCAGTTTAGTCCCTATTCTGACGTGCTGAGTTTGCACACTAAAACTCATTTCTGTTTTGAGTTATTCATTGGCACTGAGGCAAATCCTTAACATACAACTTTTCTTTTTGGTGTTCACATAAATTTCCCAAACCATGTCCGATCATATAAGGGTCAGCGGGTGAACCGTGCTGTAAGGGAAGTGTCTGGCCCGTGGTTAAATCTGTAGCCACCACATTAAAGCTCACTCATTGGCCCAAAGAAACTTGTTCTAAATCCAGGGTCTACTATTACAGGCGCTGGCTAAAGCAGAGCTAAGGAACACACAGACTGTTTGACTTACAGTAGTGGGAGGTGTGTGCCAGGACTCACTGTGGGAAAGAGGTCTAGAAAGTGCATTTTAAGAGCAAGATAGTTACTAGGGCTGCAAAAATATCGATATCACAATATTGGCTGGTACAATAATCAAAATTACAAGGAAATAAATATATCACAAGAACCCAAATGAGAAATGTTCTGTTTTTTGAAAGTAAAATGGAGAAAAGGTCAGGTTACACTTGGGTGGGTATTGGTTTAGCCTTTATTTTTACACAATTTTTATTATTTTGACTAGAAAAAAGAAGGCTTGAACATGTTTTCTTTTAATTAAACAAAACCAAGTGCCAAAAAGCATATTAACATAGTCTTGTTTATTTAGATCCCCATTAGCATTTGTAACATACTGCATCAGCTACTCATCCTGGGGTCATTTTGACATTCAACAGTTACACAAATAATTCAAATACAAAATATGACACGTTTTACACCTTACCTTGTCCTCATATGGTCAAGCTTAGTTAGTTACGTCTTAACATCTGCTGTATGGTGCGGACCTTTCCCTGACAACGTGGTAAAGAGAAGTCACATGAACAGAAGTCAAAGCACCAGAGCGTCGAGTGAGGTTTTGGCTAATTTGGAACAGTTCAAAAACATGTGGAAAAGACTATAAAGCAAATTGCGTCAGGGTTTGCCAAACTGCTGTTTGGAGACCCTTTCATGGGCATATTATAAAAGTGCTGGAATAAACCTGACGTACAGTATATTACGTAATATTTAAGCGGGAATGAGAAAAACATATTTGGGTTTTTGTGAACATAAAACCCTCCCTCCTTCCTCCTTATATGTCCATTTTGTTTAACACTAAATCGCTTCTTGACTGTTAAATGTTCTGTTGTTTTAGTAGTAGTAGAATTTGGATTCAGTCCTAGAATTGGCAGCGTCCCATTCGCACTTACAGCCGCTATTACTCAATGTAATGTTCCTAGAGATCCAAACTGAAGCTTTGTATTGATTGTAAGCGGTCAGGAAAATTAGAATGTCTCCCCCTGTCAAAAAGCTTTAAAATGACCCCCTGGTGCAGTTATGTTGATATCGTTTGTCAATTATTAGATAAATACAAAGGTAAAAGACTGGGTCACATGACAAAAATATGAATCATGACTTTTTCCTCATATTGATCAAATGTGATTTTTTATTTTATTTTATTTTGTCCTATTAAAGGTCCTATATTACACAAAACTGACTCTTTACAGTTTTAACTCATGTTATAACGTTGTTACCACCTTAAAAACATACCTGAAGTTGTGTTTTTTTTCATTCACACATGTTTGAGCAATCCTTTATTATTAGTCCGTCTACATTTCAAAAACTCAAAATGCCCTGTTCCACCTTGTGATGTCATGAAGCAGTAGTTTTCAAGTTAACACCATTTACCTTTTGTCAGTAGAGATTAGTAGTTTTCAAGTTAACACCATTTACCTTTTGTTCAGTAGAGATTGGCAAATCCAGGGCTGAAATTATCCAAATGATTCTAGTGAAGGTGTATGGAGTTTAAAAACACAGTGGAGCACTTCCTGTATTACCACATGACATCACAAGGTGGAACATGTTTTCTGTTTGAGTTAAGAACTCAGCCTAAATATGCAGGATTTGTGTGTTAAACATGTGTGAACGAAACAAAACGCAACTCCAGGTATGTTTGTGATGAGGAAACAACATTATAACATGGATGAGAAAATAGCGTAATGTGGGCCCTTAAAAAACAAATTTCAAAATCTACATTTATTTCCTGAACATCAACAATACAGGGTTAGGGTTACAAACAGAAAAAGTAATTTGGTTTTGATGCTAGCGTTTATAATACAGTGTACAAGCAAAGAAAAACTAATTTTTGTTCATCTTTTACACTGAGAATACCACAAAAGTTAACAACACAAAACCTATTAGAACATTTCCACTCGGGTGGTTTTATGCACTGGAATGTCCCAAGGCATGTGTAGACAATGATAATAAGTAACCACTACAGAGACTGGACCCAGCTATCGCACATTAATCTGCATAGCCTGTTTGACTGGAATGATCTGCTCCCAGATACTCACATCTCCGCTGACACTCTGACAGAGCTCTTGTCTTATAAGAGGATTACCACTCCACACTTCATCTACGACTATATGCAAAAAGCCAAAAGTTCACAGGATTTTAACAGGTGTCCAACAGGAAGTGACCCTGTTTTTAAGGAGGGGGGGCAATGACAGCTTGACTAAGACATGTTAAGTTGAGCTAATCTGTAGCAACAACCCTAATATTGTTGTCAACCAGATTACAGTAACATGGGGAGCGCTGGTGGGATGCACGCAAGGGGAGGATACTGGGGTAACTCTAGCCAAAAGATTACTTAAAAGTTCAGACACCCTTTAATTAACTAATGCACTTCAAGTTTGTGCATATGATTCAGCGTCCTGTTGGTGCCATTTTGAAGACGATTCAAAAGATATAATATTTTGGTTTGAATTGTTGAATTGCTATGGCAACATCCCAACTTTTCATCATTCTGAAACCCATGGATAGCTTTTTGCAGTTTTACTTCATACTCCAAAGATTAACTTTACTTATTTTAATATAATAACATATGAAATTGTTTTTGCAATTTTTTTTAGTATCACCTGTAGTGTCTCTAGTTAAGTACTTATTGCCTTCTACTCTGAGCTTCATATTCTTTTGAAAAAACTAAACAAAACCCTAATCCCCTTCTTTATTATAAGCTGTAATGGAGCTCCGACTGTCTGCCCCGGGACTACATGAGACCAGCGCCAGGACTTAAGGGTTCAAATCCACCACAAATGAAATTACAAACACAGTGGCACTCTAAATCTCATAGCTCTAAATGAAATAGGAGCGGCAGCAGGTTAACCTGCTGCCCCCGGAGGTCAGACAGAGTGTTAGTGTAAAATATATGACCTTCCCAATATGGTAGCGGCCTGTCGCCCTATGAAGCCATTTCAGTAGTTCTATATGTTATCCAATAATTCCTTGATACTTTTGGGCACTTTTTTTGTTTAAGGGTTCCCAAGTGTACTAGGTGGGACCGTATGCCTATAAATCAGTAACGTTGAGGATCAGGAAGGGCATTTGATGTAAAATCTATCTTATCACATTTTAATACATATTTATGTCAATGCTATTTAGAGACACATTATATGATATGAGGATGTGGCATTTAAATTGAGTCTGACAAGATGGGAATAATGTACATTTTTAGAATTTAGGTCTACATGAGCGACAGTGCCTCAGTTAGTAGAGTGTTTACCCACTAATTCGAAGGTTGGCGGTTCAAAGCCCGCTCTTGATGTAAGCATTATTGGTTGAGCAGTCAGATCCACTGACCCAAAGGTTGGCGGCACAATTCCAGCTCCCACAGATGAATGCTGTTGTTGTTGTGTTGACACTTAACCTACCTTGCCTTGAGTGTGAATGGGTGAGTGGTTCCTTGATGTAAAGCGCTTAGAGTGGCTTGAAGGTGGAAAGGCGCTAGTGCATGTTTTGTTTTTTTTAATTACAGTTTATTCAATAGATTGTCTTTCAATGGCACAGTCTGAACCAATTAAACCAAATCTAAAAGAATCCATCCTACTGACTCAAGCAGACCTACAGCAAGAACATCCAAATGTCCAGACGCTGCCTGTTTCTACGTCTGCATTAGTCATAAAACTACGGTGGGCTTGTGAGAGACCACCAAGGGTCAGCCCCTAACAGCTGAGCCTAAAACACCGAATGGAGCTGTCACTCATACCCAACGCAATAGTGCTGCTCTCACACTTGGAGATACACCAGAAGAAAATGTGTGCAGAAAGAATAAGTTGTTATGTCTTAGAGAAGTATTGAAGGGGATTTCCTGATCTTTCCTTGAGTTTATGTCAGTGGTTTCAAGGAATTACATGCAGAAATACACGTCCTATTTGAACATGATTTAGTTACCTCAGTATTAGTATGAACTTCCCACAATCATCCTTGCTGGTTTTACTATGTGTTTTTCCTTTATTTTTTGTAACAGACTCATATTGCTGCTTTCAAATAAACAAAATGTATGAGTTGAATTTAAACAGTGTTTTTTGCCAATTATGAAAAGAATGGTTAAAAGCTGTCACATTTACAGAGACTTAGAACCACTGGAATCAAAGTGTTTTACATTAAAACCCTTTCACTACATATAATCTCTCACATATACAAACCCAATAAACAGGGTGGGTGAGGTGCCTTGCCCAAGGAAACGCCAGCAATAGATAGAGGACTGCAATTACGATTTGATTCACAATTTATGTTATAATAGTTCAAAGCATTAACATTTGACAGAAGACTGAAATCTGAACTGATAAGCTAGTACAAGAATCTCATGCATTTCAGAAAGTGTTTGTAGAGGTTGTAAACTACAGGGTTAGCTGCTTTTATAGCGTGTAAGATGGAGAAGCTATATTAGCTGAATAACTGCAGACCTTGCGGTTGTGAGTTTGTAACTATTTAAATTGTAATCTCAAGTCGAATGCAATATATACCTTGCAACCCTAAATCCTTCTTGTCTACGCTTAATAAAACAAAACTTGTCCCCCTTCCTCCAACAGCCCCCAACATCTCCACCCTATGTCTCTGTGTGACAATGCTTTAGTGATCCACACACTACAGTGATAGCTGGTGGTACAAAGGCCTTTTGACATGCACTGCTCTGCTCCTACCACTACACTGCACCATACGTCCCCACTCACCATCTCCCCACACCTCCCATTCATTCAGGGGGTACCTCCTTTTCACGTGTGCTTTCTATGGCTATGCATTCAAGCTTGCAACATGAAGGTCTGGTGAGTATTTCTACTACTTGTAAGAAATTTGAATAATAAATCAGTAATTACACCGCAACCAATCGTCTTTTTGCTTATGTTGGAGTATTTATAGGGAAGCCACAGTAAATTGCCTGTTTTGTTGTGCTATCACCAGATGTGCTCTAGAGTCTAATTACTGCTGCAGTGCCACTCACGCAGCGGGACACATAGAAAAGCATTAAAAGCACAAAGTAACTCACAGTGCTGGCAACGCGGGCCTATACATTATGAACTACATTAAAAGGTGCCAGGAATAGGTGTCTCTTCCCCCAAGTGGTTAGGTCCAATAGCTGCGGCAGCACACCCCCTCCCCAACCCTCTCTAACCTGCCAGCCTTATTCATCTTAATTTGCTCATTTCTGAACTGAAAAGGCACTGCAGACAGGAATCTCATCTTGCCATATGACAGAACAGGTGCACAACTGTATAATAAAATTGATGTTTCTGTATTAGTACTAATAGCAGGTTAATTAGTTAAATAACTGCAGATGTTATCTATTGTCGACTAGTTACTGAATGTAGTAGGATTAAATATACACATTTTATCAGCAAATTCATTCATTACTGGCATTGTTCTTCCTCCCACTGCAACAAGCTGTGCACACTGAACCAGGAGCGCTGAAAAATGCACGCTTTTAGTTACAATTTGAAATCATTTTATGTTCTATTTCTCAGAAGTTTAAATACAAACTATCCAGTCACTTTTTACGATAATCAGACCAAGCCAAAGGGTAGACCATGTTTTTGCTACATACATGCGACTACTGTACGAGCTGAAACTGCACTTTGCCCAGTGACACATCTCCAGCAGACTTCCCTCCATTCTCAGTGCTGCAGCAGTGGATTAACCCGTTCACTGCCACTTTGCATTACACATAGACAAGTCATAAGAAAAATATTGCTCCTATTTACAAGTAAAATATAGACTAAAAACAAACAGAGCCACGTGCATAATATTATAAAACAATAAAGTGTATGACTGTTTTAGTGCAGTATAGTTATAAAATTTCACTGCAGCACTAAACTCTTTTCATCAGTCTATTTTCACTGCTTTAGTTTTACAGTTTACACAGTGCAGTTTATTAGTGAGAATACAGCAGATCTGAGGCTGGAGTAAGGAGGCTTCAAGAGGATTAAAAGCACATGGCCTCATCCCAGCATCACACACCAACAGCATGCAGCTCAACCAGTCCGTCAGACACACACTTGTGCTCGGTACAGTCCAAAGAAACTAACGATAAACAGATCAGGCTTTAGACTCTAGTGTAAAATAGATGAGTAGATAATAATGAATCACTCAACACTATCTGCAGAAAGGACCACATCGCGTTCTATCGATTTGGAAAACAGCGTGATTTAATCATACTGTCCTACACACTGAACATCTTGTGGTTAGACTGTCCACTGCGCTTGGGCAAAGCCATTGTTCCGCCCGTCTGAGCTGAGGTGCGCTGGTGGCAGCTCCTCAAGACTGCTCCAGCAATCAGTTCGTAAAAATCAAACATGTTTCCTACTACTATAATAAAGCTATAGTCTAAATCCCCACCCTGTGTGAGTGCTCTGGACAAGAGACGACTTACCGGCCACAGTGTATCTGTCCATGTAATTGAGGATGTTCCCAAAGGTAAGGATCCCGGCAGCAGCAGCCGGTGAGCGGCACCGGAGCAGCGCGGCGTGGACCTTGTGTCCCGGTTTGCACGGGTGCAGGTCCGGGCTGGATTTGAGAGCCGGACTCATGCTTCCAGACAGCGTGTGCACCTCGTCCGAACTGCTGCAGCCTTCAATCTCGCATCCATCGCTCTCCACGCACATATTCTTACACGAGAAATCCAGCGTAAAAAAAGAGAAGCAAAAACACCCGTAAAGAAAAAGGACTGAACGATACGAGTGGTGGTTCACTGAGGACCGCTCGCGCTGTGTTTATTTGTCAAGTGTTGAAGCGCAGGAGCCGCTCTTTGGGAGATCATAATTCTGTGGAGCAGAGTGCACTGACAGACAGGCGCTGCGCTCCCGTAGTTGTACCAGTAGACAGAGCGCTATTAGTGTGGAGCTCGGTGGAGCTCCTGGGGGTGTGGCCTAGAGGCCCCGCCCCCTCACTTTGCAGTCAACGATGAAGCGCACCTGACCATTCTGCAGATGGTAAAGTAAGCCCTTATAGTATGTATGTCTGTCTGTATGTATGTATGTATGTATTTATGTATGTCTTACATTGATAGGGGTGTAGGCGTGACCACTAGTAGGTGTTTTTATTTATTCATTTTGAATTATTATTATTTGACTTGGTAACTGGGAGTAGGCAGTCCCCTGTTATCTATGTAGACCATAGCCTATCAGATCAGTCTTGAATGGTACTTTGTGAGGCTATATTATTATCTCACCATTAAAATAACCCCACATTACACCGTGACATTATCCACACAACTGTTTATTTTTATTCCATCGCTATTATTTTTATACAGCTTTACTTCCCCCTCCCAAATGCACTCATCTGTTTCCTCTTCCCTAGAATAAAACCTAAATCATTGGAACTGAAACTAGGTGTGATTTATATAATGAAGCACTTAATGACCCATTACTCAGCATTAGTAATATTTGAATACATTCTAATTGACACCTCTGCAGTCCCTATTTAGCATACATTTACATTCATTATCCCAGAAATGTTTTTTAGTTACATTTCCTGTTTGTGTGTGGTCTGCCTTGCCATTTGCATTGCATTAGTTATAACTCAATATCTGAACCTACTACAATATTACGTCAGCCTGGAGAAGCAGAGAGAGAGATGAATCACATGTCTAGATATGTTTGACTGTGGCATTCCTAGTGGTTCAAGTATAAACCCAAAAAGAAAAACACACTACTTTAGATCAGAGAGATGAAAGTCTTGCCCCTGGATCTGTTCTGCTCTTTCAGCGGTTTCTCATCAGCCATTCAAGACAGCAGCAGCCCCCTGTCACCCTGTGCATAATACTGTTTGTCGTCCACACCACAAGGAATGTTCCACCACAAACAGAATACACACAGTTTCCATACAAAGAAGCATCTCCACTGACTTTGGGATTCATTTGGTCAAATATAATTGTACCCCTTCAAGTTTGTTTCTATGTTTATTAAAGATGCACCATGTTATTGCTTTGTCTAGATGTTCCACAGAATGACATTAACTTAAAGGACGTATTTTACACAGAATAGATTCATGTGAGCTTTTAGTCATGTTAGAATGCTGTTACCTCATCAAAAACAAATCTGGAGTTGCGTTTTGTTTCGTTCACATGTTTGAGTAACCCTTTATTATTAGTCTATTAGTCATTATTTATCTATGTACATCTCCATACCTCGAAATGCTCTATTCCACATTGTGATGTCATGAAGCAGTAGTTTTAAAGTTAACAGCTACCTTTTACCTTTAGTTCAGAGATTAGCAATTCCAGGGCTGAAATCATCCAATTCTAGTGAAGGTGCATGGAGTTTACAAACACAGGGGAGCACTTCCTGTATTACCACATGACACCACAAGGTGTTTTTGTTTTAGAGAGGAACTCAGCCTAAATATGCAGGGTTTGCTTGCATTTTTTGTTTTCATGTGTGAATGAAACAAAACACAACTGCAGGAATGTTTTTGATAAGGAAACAACATTATAATAGATCAGAAAATAGCCTAATATGGGCCCTTTAACTCCATTACACAGTGTATCTTTAATAAGTGCTCAACATGGCAGACCCTTTAAAGGTGTAAAAAACCTGAAAAACAGAACTGGTTCATTTTAAATAGTTTGCAATGATCCAAAGTTATTCCTCACTTTCACAACGCATTCACTTCCCACTTATTCATGTCAGTTATACGTTTTTTTTCACAACTTTCAGGTAGGTGCAGGCGGCACACAGCAGTCTCATTTTAACCCTGCTTTATCACATGAGAAAATACTGCTCCTCTGAGATAAGACTGTGATTAAAGAGGACATTAATGTGTGGAATTTCCAATTGAACCTAGAGAATACAGATGATATCTAAGCCATGAATGGTTGGACAGGTCCCATGCACAGAGAGAGGATGAGGTGGGCTAAACCTTGGCACATGTTGAGGAGAAGGTTGGGTGCTTGCCTGGCTCCCAGCACTTGGCTTGTGCTTGTGTATCAGATCTACACCACACATGCCTGATCTGTACTGGTGGTTTTGTTTTAAACATAAGAGCTGCAACAGAATAAATGTATGATTTATTTACATAATATATTACTCCATTATATTAATCAATCGCATATTATGTATTGACCTGGTTAAATAAAATAAATACATGTAGTTGCTCCGACCCAGTTGTCTTTTAGTCCTATGTTGCTAGACTTTAAAGGACCTATATTACACTGTTTTCTGATCTATGTTATAATGTTTCCTCAGCAAAAACATACCTGGAGTTGTGTTTTGTTTCACACACACACACACACACACACAAACCCTGCATATTTAGGTTGAGATCTTCTCTCAAACAGAAAAAACTCCTTCATTAGAATCATTTGGATAGGTTCAGCCCTGGAATTGCCAATCTCTACTGAACCAAAGGTAAAAGGTATCTTTTAATTTGAAAACTACCACTACATGACATCACAAGGTGGAACAGAGCATCTGGAGCTTTGGAGATGTAGACAGAATAAGGGGGTTACTCAAATGTGTGTGAATGAAACAAAACACAACTTTATGTATGTTTTTGAGCAGGTAACAACATTTTAACATAGCTTAAAGCTCACAAGAGTCAAGTTTGCATAATATAGGACCTTTAACAAAATGCCTGAAGCCATAACTATCATTACATTTTGTCCTTTAAAGTTGCACTATGAAACTTTTCGGGTGGATGGTCCGAAGCCTGGTTGTATGTGGATATGTTTTTGCTTTGTCTGGAATATTCCACAGTATGGCATTAAACATATCTACCTAAAGGGAGACAAGCAGGTGACATCTGATGACAACAGGCCAAGTTATATGTCAGATCTGTGGAGAATTAATGTTTTTCTATGTGAGTGAGGTTTTTAGCCGTAAAATCACCTGTAACTGAATAAATGAAGATAAATATGTTTAATGCCATATTGAGGACTAGAACATTCCAGCTGAAGCAAAAGTATCTCCATGATGACAAGCAGGTGATCAACTCCCATTAGAAAAGTTACATAGTGTGCCTTTAAACACATCCATAAACTAACAAGAACCAGGAGAATTCATAATGTTAATGTTACATGGTATTACAGAAAGTGGTATTTCTGATAAGAAAACAGCAATCACCGTGTTCCTTTCATAAAATACTATCTAACAACACAGTAACAAATGCAAAGGTGGCTTATATTTGGATACAGAAAGGAATTGTGCTGTTATAAAGATACAGGAGGAGTGAAGGAAAAGTGGCCTGACCCGTGCAGCCTATTGAACATAGAGCTTAGGAGGGAACCTGGCAATGTCTCCCCATTTCGAGCCCCGCAGAGCCCTCCAGAGCCCCCCAGAGCCCCCCAGAGCCCCTCCACTACCCTGCTTTTTCTCTGGGACGCGTTTATATGCCAGTCATGCCTCCTGGATCTTCAGTTTTTTTCCTATTGGACAAAACGTGGTGACTCGGTGGAGCTCCTGGGATTATTGTGCTATGTGGCTCACAGCTCTGCCTTCCTTCCTGTCTGAGCTTCGAGGCTGAGGCTGCAGTGCATGATGGGAGATAACCCTGTAATCGTCGGGTTCCATACCCCTTTCTGGAGAGATAAGACCTCAGTTTGTCTTCGTAGGAACATGTGGTGGTGCCTTTGAAAGTTTAAATGTCCAAATGACGTGTCAGCTGAGCGCATATCAGCTGTTTTTAAGACAACGCCTTCCCGTCCTTTTAACTATGAGGTCATTGACAAGACACATCATAGCGAATTCTCAGAAGATGGAGAACGTGCTTTAGAATACTCAGATAGAAACTGCTCAATTAGGAACCAGGGGTCAACTGGCTTTTTTTTTTTTTTTGGCTATTTTTAGTTTTTATTTTTGAATATTTAAATGAATGACTTTGCACTGTCCCTGAAATAAATAAACTAATATTGATATAAAAACAATATAAAAGGGTTTGCACTCACTGACTCACCTGTAGGCCTATATTATATTATTAGAGCTCTGCTAATATGAGTACAGTTACTTCAAACTAAAGTGGTCTTTGAGTTAGTAGCAAAATTAAATGTTAAAACTATGCACCTACTCCTGGTTTTACCACATCACAGCTCAGTTTTCGTAGTTTGTCTTACAGCTCCTACTCGTATGTCTATTCAATACTAGTATGGAAAAAAATTGCATAAACTGGAAAAGTTGGATCTTTTAGTTGGTTATTGTCAAGATCATCCCAATTCAGCTGAGGTGGAACACCTGCTCCCAAAGTGTTCATAAAGGTAAAGTAATTGCAAATTGCAAGCTACAAACTGAGAAAAACTGTCTCTCAAAAATAAGAAAGTCATTTGAACAATTACTGATACTGAAAAAAATCACATAAACCTAACAAAGTTGGACCTTTTTTTTAGAGTTTTATAATGGTATTTAGGTATTTAGCAGAAATAGAATAAGACCACATGGTAATAGAAAAAAGAAAATTATAGTTTGAGGATTTTTTTTTTTTTTTTTTTTTTTGAGAAGTGAGGCTATTCCTTAGAAATTTTGCTTGAAATTTTGCATTCCATTCTACTAGAATGGAATGCAGTTTTAAATAACAAAATTAATTAGTCATTTCCACTATATTACCATGCTGCATTTCTAGATAAGCTGGTATGACTGACGTAATCACAGTTATCCTGGAACTTTGGGATTCTCCATTGTTGCTTGATCCTCCACAGCGGCGTCATGTAATGTCCACACGCTTCCTTTTCCTGTACCAAAGAACAAGCCTTGGACCAAGTCTCCTATTTTCCCTGAAACAGGCCGGCCGCTCTGCCCTCTGCACACCCTATGTAAAGTCTGCCAGGACAGAATAAACACATCTTTGTTTGGTTGGTCTCCAAAAGAACACAGCAAGCATTCATCACTGTATTTCTGCCAACACACACACACAATTAAATACATATGCAAATCTTGTATGCAGCTTCTTCTCTCATTGTTCTGTGGGAAGATGATTATTGTAAGGATTATCCCATTTCAGATGGAATAACTGCTCCCAAAGTGTTCCTAAAGGTAAAGTGATTCCAAAACATAAGCTGGAAACTGAGCAAAACTGGCTCTCAAATAGGTCTATAACACTCATTGTTCTTGAAGTTAACTCAAATAGAAAGTTGATTTCATTTATTTTATTTTTTAAATACATACATACATACTGACACTTTGGTCAGCTGAAGTTGTTTTTAAATGTGCTATATAAAAAACAAACTTGTAAAGAGCTATTCCGTTGTTATTACAGCTATGGCCATATGCAGCAGCAGCCTCTATTACTACTGCTATTTTACTACTATTTTTTACAACTTTATATGACGAATTCTTATTTCTTTCAGCTACTAACATTAGATTTTTTTGTACAATGACAAATACCTGAACTGACAGGACTTCACTATTACTCGTTGCCACCAATGAAAGGGTTACGCGCTGCTCTGAAAAGTTGCGTGTCTTGGAGCAGCTGTAGCTAAAAGACTCCTCCACATAGAGACTTGTACTTGCTCACGTATTCGGACAGAGAACACTTTAAACTCTGCCCCAGTTTTTTATTTCGTAGTAGCTAGACCATTTTTTACGCAGATTATCAGTGCTAAAGTTGGTAGAAAAAGATCGCGAAATAATATAATCAAATATACGCGCGAACAGCGCGGAACATGCGCTGTTTTCCCACACTTAAACATTGTTTGAAAAAGACTCACTAAAAGATATTTAGGCCTTCTTCAACAATAACTTAGTTTAAAGCAAGAAAGAAGGCGGGAAAAGCGCTCCTCTGTCTGTGTCCCTCGGAGCACCATGCGCATATAGAGAAGCAGCAGTGGGGGGGAGAGGGGGGAGAAGCTGGAGCGACAGGGAGAACAGAGGAGCAGATACAGGTTTAGTCTAATCATTTGAAAGCATTGTAACTCTAGCTACACATAAAAATACAGGCACAACACAATATATTTAATCAATCAATAAATAAATAAATACATTTTAAAAAAGATGTAACCAAAATTGTGACTTATTTTGGTATAAAAAAAAATGATTTCAAAATCTCATCTTTTGTCTCATCTCGTCCTGTGAAAATTCTGTCTCATCCTACCCCTAGTGGGTATACAGTTTATTATAATAAAATAAAAATAAAATATGAAAATATGAAAATTCACCAAATTATAATGCTTTCACATCGTCTGACACTTAAACTCATACATTCAAAGACACACCTGACACACCTCTGCTTGATTACCATCTTCTGTTTTTTGTTATTAGAATACAATATCAATGATCAATGATCAATGATCAATTGTCAAAATCGCCCAGTTGTGCAGAAAATATAAAAATATACACATTTAATGTAGACATCCAGTTCTTTCCCACCTCAGTACTTCTGGACAGGAGCATATCTTATCCTAGCACCTGTATGTACTGGACACTCAGTGACCCGTCAATGTCCGGCAGCTCTGGACCACCCCACTTTCCACTATTCCACTGTTCTCATATGTTTTTGTACTCGGAGCCGTCCAGCCCTGACTCGAGGTGTGGGCTGTTCCATTCCAACCTCCCCTTGGTGTGCAACCTGTGAACTGTCCCACCCCTCTACCCCCTCTACCCCACCCCCCTCTTCCCAGTCCCCCTTCCACTGCTATGTGCTAATGCGGCCCTGGCACAGTCTGGAGCAGAGCAGCTGAGGATTTGAATAGATCTGGCCTGATGTCTGCAGTGTAGTGAGATGGACTGAACTAAATATAGTGTTCAGGAACATGGACGCCATCTTCATCTGTTCTTTCAATTATTTATTAGGCACCTCTTTCCAAGTCGGACCCCTTGATCTTTTGAGTTTTGGTTGAGTCCACCCGCATGCAGGAGTATATGTGAAAGAAGGTCAAGAATTCTAAGTTTTGATAAAGCTTAGGGTTTGGCTTTGTTGCTATTGTGCTAGTAGTGGTAGTAAATGACGATCTTTTTTTTCTTTTGACAAAAAAATCAATACTGCTGCTAGACAATGGGAAATAATTACTTTGGTCAATGGTCATATTTTCATATAGTGCTTTTCCACCCTGAAGGCACTCAAAGCGCTTTACATCAAGGAACCACTCACCCATTCACACACACATTCATACACCAGTGTACGCAGACACTGGGGGTGCGGAGGGTTAAGTGTCTTGCCCAAGGACACCACAACAGCATTCATCTGTGGGAGCAGGAATCGCACCACCAACCTTTGGATCAGTAGACAAACACTACCAACTGAGCTACTGTCACCGCTATTATTTCTATTGAGGAAAATATTTGTATGTTAAAGAATCTATAAGTCATTTCTTCTTTAAAGGTACACTGTGTAACTTTACATGCATTCTTACTGAGGGTGTACAGATACTTTAAGCTAGTAAAAACTCAATGTTCCAGATTATAGCGAAAAAGCTTGTTTGGAGTCACTGATTTGCAGGAATAACTTATACAATGCGATTACACCCAATCAACTACAATCAACAATTCACAATGTCCGCGTGTACAACACAACCACGCATCTCAATCAGCAATAGCATTAAGTATATACAAAATCACACGTTAGCGTTGTCTCATAAAATACACATTTGCCTATCATTTTCTGCATTTCACTGTTACATCAGCCACAGATACAGATCATGATTACATAGCATACTAAAACGTCATGGAGGCAAGCAGGTGGCGTGTCCTCCTCCAGAAAAGTTGCACAGTGTTCCTTTAAGATAGTGACTCCAAGCGTCATCAAAACAACAAATTGAAAAAAATCTATGGTAAATTGGTAAATGGTCACATTTTTATATTGCGCTTTTCCACCTTCAAGGCACTCAAGGTGCTTTACATCAAGGAATCAAGGAACACCAATTCACACATTCATACACCAGTGTATGCAAACACTGGGGCAAGGTCAGTTAAGTATCTTGCCCAAGGGCACAATGACAGCATTTATCTGTGGGAGCTGGATTCGCACCGCCAACCTAGAGAGAACTGATCACTCAACCAATGATGTTTATGTCAAGAGCAGAATTTGAACGCCAACCTTTGGAGTTGTGGACAACGCTCTACCAACTGAGCTACAGTCACCTATTTGATATTTTCCACAACCCTCTTTTAAAGGTGCACTTGATACCATTTCTTGTGGGAAGTCTGTCACCTGCTTGTTATTCCTTTGCCTGGAATGTACCGCTGTATGGTGTTAAACTTATGTTGCATGTTACAGGTCAGATCTGTGGTGAGGCGATCCCACACACAGTAAGAATGTATGTTTTCTTCGCAATAAAACCACCTGTAACTGAATAAATACAACAGATAATTTAAACGCCATAATGAGGAACACTCCAAGCAAAGCAATAACATCTCTATGGAGCCAAACAAGTGGCGGACCCCCAATAAAAAACTTTCATAGTGTCCCTTCATAACATAATATATGTAGAATAATGCATCGCCAGCACTGTCTCATACCACTGCTGCATATTTGGAGTGATTATAAAACTCCATAACTTCACAGAGTTGGATCGGACGTAGTTTGGCTTACAAGAGATTGCATTTTACTGTGAATCATATTTATAGACTGCCGCTGGTCTTTGTAATTACCCTGTAGCTCAAGTGGAGTCTAGTGAATGAGCGGCCAGTGGAATGCTAAATACATAGGAGCAGAATGAACTTAGAACAGTACATAGCCGACCTCAATACTTTTGCTTTTTAACTACAGCCTGTATTTGTTCTGATGCCATAAAAAAGTTGTGTGACAGCGGCTGAAGTTTTGACTTATTATGTGGCCTAGATTGTGCATTTGACCACATAGCCAAAGGGATACTTTTCCAGATGTGGGTATGAGATAGCCCACATTTTTGTCTGTTGTCCCTTTTTAAGTATTTTTGTAAATTGTACTTCAACCCAGAAATATTTTGTGGCTGCTCAGATCAAGAAAGGTTACCTAGAGGCGGCGGACGAAGTGGGATCAGTCCATTTTATTCTGTTGTGAAGCACTTTGAAATATCAGTTTGCAAAGGTCCTCTAGATCATGAAAATTATTGTTGTTGTTTTGTGAAAAGTGAAGGATTTCGTAATTCTTAAAGCTTCACTGTGTAACCTTTCTGGTGGGGTTGCGGCAACCGCTTAACATTGCTTTGCTTGAAATGTTCCACCGCATGGCATTAAACGTATATATCTTGCATTTATTCAGTTACAGTTTTTTATTTATTACTGCTTTAAAAAGCCTAGAAAAACAGGCATTCTTACTGTGAACGGGTTGCCTCTCCTCAGATCTGACCTGTAACTTTGTCCGGTGGCATCACCTGAAAAGTTGCATAGTGCATCTTTGACTTGGAGAACTATTCCCCCTTCTTTTCCCCTTTCTCTTCTTGCAACTCAAAATCTAATCACGTCCTTCTTTCTAATTAACAGTCTGAAGTCATGCGTGTTTTGTATTTATTTGTGTGTATTTCCACTATAACACTAATCAACATTTCAGAATCATCTGCTATGGGTACATTTACATTCAGTCAGTCAAAATCAAACTAGAATTTACAGATAATCTAGTAATTAGATCTGATTTTTGGTGGGTTTTTACATGCACAAAAGAAATCAAATAATCAAAAACACACCAGTTAATCAGTTGATTTTTAGGCTAACTGTTGTATTTGAACGTGAAAGTACAACAAATTTTCAAATATATCTTTTGTTTTTGTTTTTGTCACATTAGTTTGTCTTTTTTGCATAATTTTGTCAAAACCTGCACAGATGTGAATAATCAGAATGAAATCAGATTACTCATATTCAATAATCTGAAAATCCAGAAATCAGATCATGATCAGATTTTTGGTGTGCATGTAAACATCGCCAATGAAATATACAGTTTTAGTGGAAAATGCCTATTGATCGGTTCTGTTTGTGGTTGCATGATGTAATTGTCCCCACCGGGGGCAGGGCTGAGGGCGGTGAGGGCTCTTCCTGATGATGTCATGTCACTGCAGCAGTTTGATAAGGAAACAGTGCATCTCCACATCCCATAGTGAGGTTTGGCACTCTTCTTTATCACAGCTCTGAAGATGCTGATTAAGACAAAGACACATGTGGTAATTCTTACAGTTACAAGGTTTTTTTGTGTTTTGTTTTTTTTTCATTTTTAATCGCTTGATAAATGGGTTGTCTGATTGCAAATGTTTTATAACTTAAGAATTCATTGTATATGTTTCCATGTTAGACAAATAGGCCCCAATTATATGACATTCTGTGACAAACTGAAATGTTTAGTCAGCATGAACGTGAATGGAAGAATGAAATCAGAATTTGAATATCCAACTGAGTGAAGAAAAAGAGGGAAAAGTTAGTAATAGTAACTCTTTTGTACATGAAATACAACAAGAAGTCTGTCTGCACCATGAAAAATTAGAACCGTTGCCATATAGTGATTAACAACAGAAAACAAAATATAGAAACTTTTGAAGGGAAAAGGTCCTCAAAATGTTGCTTAACAGAAGGCTGAAACCCGTGAATCCACTGGAGTGTTACAATTTCCCCTATACCACTCACTAGGTACTAGGTCCAGTTTGGGATCTGCTCCCTTGTAAGAGAGTCTGAATCTCAGTGGACTTCACTGGTTAATAAAGGCTACA
>KN478091.1:0-10083 GCA_000787095.1 Periophthalmodon schlosseri | reverse complement strand
TTGACATTCGACATTTTGGTAAAATGACTTTTTTTCTATTTAGATAATAAAGCATGAACAAAGACAATTTATACCCTAACCCCCTATTTAAATGGCAAATGGTCACATTTTTATATACGTTCAATGTACTCAAAGTGCTTTACATCAAGGAGCCACTCACCCATTCACACACACATTCATACACCAGTGTACACACACACTGGGGGCAAGGTTGGTTACGTGTCTTGCCCAAGGACACAAAGACAGCAGTCACCTGTGGAAGCTGGATTTGAACTGCCAACTTTTGAACGAGTGGATCTGACACTCTACCAACTGAGCCACTAAGCCAGAACACTTCTTAAACTATTTGTTCATTATGATTTAAGTCTTAAGGCTGATCAAGGTGTAGGTATTATGAAGTTGTACAAAAATATAAAAATATGAGTATAACAAGTGTAAATCTTGGTGCTCTGGTGAACAGTGGGCATGGCCTGTCTTCCTGGCTCCACTGTCTCATTGATCAGCTCCCACAATTTATTAGCCATTGTGACAGTTTCCTGTGTGGCCAGGGTCGACAAGGGAAACTCTGGTTTTAAAATGTCTCAACCATGTTGCACAATACAATGCCCATTGTGTTTTAATTGCAGGTTGGACTGTTATCGCCACAATATTTTCCACATACCTTTTAATGTGCGTGTCTACCTTTTTGATTGTTATTCCGCCTGCACAAGTTCATAAACACATGAGTAAGTGGTAACATAACTTCTGGAAAATGACCATCTTAAGATGCAAGTTAAAAACAAAAGGAAATGCCAAAGTAGTGCCCAACAACGACATCAGCGCTTTAACAATCAGTGTGTGCCCTTGAACTTCTACTTTCTATGGACGGGAAAGGTCCAGACCACAACATGGCTTATCCACCTTATGTGAAATGACCACAGGTTTTAGATCAAATCATTTTTTGATGTTTTATATGGACTTGTAAACTTGTTTGTTTTGTTTGTTTTTGTGCTTGTAATGTATTTTAAACAAGGCGCCCACGAAAAAGAGAGTGCAAGTGCTCTCATTGGGTTCACCTGTATAAATAGAGAAAGAAAGAAAATACAGGCTACATTCAAATAATAAAGACAGATGAAAAAATCCACACTTCAATAAAACTTTTTAAAAAACATGATATTACACAAATACAAGGCCCAAAAACACTTTAATAAATCATGATTCTACTTTGCGCACGTGCTTACTCTGCAGTTTGGCGCCACATCACTGTTAGCGATGTTAAACTTGGGGGAACAGCTCGCGCATCTCGAGTTCTTTTACAATGCCGTGGTGCCATCTAGCGGTTCCAATGGAACTAGGCGACTAGCTAGTTTTCTCATAGACATTTTTAAACCATGCTTAATCTAGGCATAAAATTAAAAGAAAAAAAAAAAAAAAAAAAAATCTGAATACTAGCCTTCAACCCTTCTATTATACTGTAGGACCTGTAGGTAAGCGATCTCTAAGTCACATTGATGTAGGCAAATATGGAAGACACTATTAGCATTTTACCACGATGAAACAGAAGTTGATGCAAGATAAAGATATGCTCTATTTCAAGACCTTCCTGTGTCTACACCACTAAATTACCACACACCCAAATGTCGGTGCAGAAGTTAGGCTTACTTGTTATTTTGCATTTCGAATATGTGCATATATAGATCTAGTTATAAAAAGTTACACTAAAAGTATTGAAACTTCTTGAACCAGTTTTATTTTTTCACTCACATGTATGATACTTTAATTCAATTCAAATTTATTTATATAGCATATTTAAATCAACTTCAACTGACCAAAGTGCTTCACATACTGGTAAAAGTCAACAAAAAACAAATATACAGATAACACGATGCATTGGAAAAGAACAATAAAACACCAAGATATCCTGTCTAGCTAGTATTAAATGCCAGGGAGAAGAGGTGGGTTTTCAATTTTGCCTTAAACTGCATTAAAGACTGAGAGGACCTGACAGGAAGATGGAGGCTGTTCCATAATTCCTTGCCGAGAAGGAGGGTCTAAGGACAGAGGATGTTCTGGAACAGTTATCCATTTGCTTGTTTTCTGTTAATTAATTTGTTAATGAATTTGCTTGTCTATTATTGATGAATGTCTGTTTCATTGTTGATTTTCTAACTTTCTTTTGGTTAAATCAGTTATCATGTTCAGCCCTAAGAGGCAATTGCTGTTGTGATTTTGGGCTTTACAAAAATAAATTGAATTGAATAGTCTGGACACTGCCACAGAAAGGCTCTGTTTTTGGGCTTTACAAAAATAAATTGAATTGAATAGTCTGGACACTGCCACAGAAAAGGCTCTGTCACCTCTGGTCTTGAGGCTTTGGGCACAGCAGCAGGAGCTGGTCAGCTGACCTCAGGGCTCAGGGTGGTGTATAGGGCTACAGTAACTCCCTCAAATAAAGAGGACCCATAGAGTGCATGCATTTAAACACAATCAATAACATTTTGAATTGTACCTGAACATATAATTTAGAGCTCTCTTTCTAGATCCCACTTTATATTTGTTTTATTTCAAGTACAGTTTTTATACTTAAGTATGTTTTAACACTTATGCCAATGCCACACTCGACTTAGGATATCTGATATTTTTGCCCCTTGTTTACAGTGTGGTTGATAGGCAATTACCTCCATGTACGCCATATGTTCTGTCCATGTCCAACCCTGCAGTAAAATGATAAACTTCAAAATTGTCAAACTAGGGAAAACTAGGTAAGTGCTTTAGCTAAATCGAAAACATCACCTAATTACTTAAGTGAAGGCTTGCTCGAAACTGAAGGATTGATCTGATTAGGAGCTTATTTTTGGTCTCCATTTCAGATTTCAGTCACCACAATGTGTTAAATACCCATCAATATATGAATAATACAAAACATTAAAATAAACATACATCAAAAATACATACAAAATACATTCTTGATACTAATTTGGCTCAGATTCAGTTCTCAGTCTGTAGCTCTATAGATGTTATTGAAGGGTCTGGTTGAGCTTCATCTGACAAAAAGGAAAAAAGTAGAAATCAGATTTAAATACATTTAAATACGTAGCTACCGTAAGTCCTTGTTGTTTGGGACAGGAACAGAGGGATAGTCATGGGATCCAAAAACAATGTTGTCTTTATACGGTTTGGTTCATTCCTGGTGTGGCATCTCTGGATTGTTACTGAAGGGTATGTGGGCAGATAAAGACAGTTTGTACGTAACTAATTACATGAGGAATAATGCGATCTTAAAGCACACAACAGGTTTTCATGTTTTTCTAAATATTACTTGTTGGGTGGGATAGTACCTGTGATAAATATCCATCACAGTTTCACATCAGTTAAGTGGCAGCTTGTAGAAAAAAGGTGAGAAGAAAGTGCCAAATATCAAAATACATGAATATACGTATTGCTACCTAAGGACAACTAACTAAGCAAGATTTTTATGGTCATACACTTGCTCAGTCTTGAGAAGGGGATTGGGACATTGTCGATGGTGGTGACTCTCACAAATGAAGGAGTTTTAGTTTTACCTTGCCCCACTTGTAGAGCTGCCTTCCTGTCTTTGGTGATGTAAACAGCGGTGACCAGGAAGAACACTCCACCTAATACTCCAACCAACGGACAGAGGATGAGACCGTACTTCAGGCTCAAGAAGCTCCACTCAGGGGAGACAGGTTTGGAGTTCTGGATTGTATCAGAAATCTACAAGTGCAAAGACAATATCTGAAGTATTTTTAGGCTAAATGTATTGGTACCACTGTTGTAATAACTACACTTCAATTAGCCTTAATAAAGCATGAACAAAGACTTCACTGAGAGGTTAGGAGTTGGGGGTTAGGGTTTTAATGGGCTCTGTGCACAGGCACAGCTAGCTCACTGTGTCTCAAACAGTCACTTTTATTAAAATCAGAAAACATAAACTAAACAAATAAGTTAAAATAAAAGACTACCCAATTATTTTATATGTAGAATGCTTCAGCTTGTGGCACTGTTTTACCGTTAGTGTGCATTGTGCATTGAGACAAACATCTCTCTTTCTAAACACAGAAGTGTCCGCCGGTGAAGTTTTTATTTTATTTGTGTAGTGTTTAACATATTGTAGTGTCATGTCAGTGATGTCCTCCCACTGCCTTATCTTTAAATATTTATTAACTTTAGCATCACCCGGCAAAAAACATGGATCCATGCCTATAATAAAAAAGATTTTATTTTACTTCCATGGCAAAAACCTCATAGAGATAGAATTAGACAGGAAGTAGTGACGCTAACAGTGATGTTGTCGGGTGCTATTGTGCACGGAGCCTATTAAGCATTTACAAAGTCTCGATCGTTCTTTATAAACTATTGTTCATTGTGAATTAACTGCTTGTTCTAATACTGCTTGTAGTTATTATAAAGTGTTGCCAATATATTTTAAAAAATATATTTGTGTAGGATTACGGAAAACAAAAGTATTTTTCTTACTCTCCCAATGAGAGAAGGACTGCCAGCATCTCCAAACAGGTGTAATACTGCGATCTGCAGAGCCTCAGCTGAAGCCCTTCTGGTTGGGACCACAACATACTGACAGGGAACATGAGGATGAATATGTTAAAATGTATCTTTACTGGGGGTGATATGCTATTTATTTAATATCACAATTTTCTTCCAACCAGATCATGAGCATGTAAATTTAGTAGCTTTAACTTTGAAGAGGTAAAGTCATCTGCTTCTTCAGAGAGTTCATACTTTATTGCAAATGGTTAAATATATCTGTCATTCTCTCAGGGCAATGCTGATCCTGACCAAAAGGAGGAGTGGGTGGGGAAGACTGGCTTTGCTTGAGCCGACAGCGGAATTCAGGAGAAAATGTGTGAATTGCGATATGGCAATATCACCAAAATATTGTCACAGGAATGAGATCACAATTCGATTTTATCACCATATCGTTACGTTTATCACCATAACATTACATTTGGTATTTCCTTTGTGGCAGAACACACTATTCTCCATGTAGGTTATGCCTGACGCAATTACACAAACCACTATGATAATGCCTGCCTGTGTGAAATGAACAATACAATCAGCGTAAACAATAGATGGTTTGTGGTTCTCCTTGTCTGGACTGCAATTCAACTGCCTGCTCCCCTTAGCCTGTCACGGGTGTACACAAACATCTCCAAAGTCACAGCCCATGTCCTGGTTGAAGGCTTAAAACTTACTAGAAGTATATCAGCCAGAATAGGCCAGCACAGGGACAGCAGCGTTTCACTGATGAAAATAAACACCTGAATAAGAAGCAGAGAAAGAATACATAAAACTGTGTACAATTATATTATATTGTGTCTCTTACATAAGTGGCTGGGATGTTGGCTGAGGCGGTGAAGATGGCGGCAAAGAGAAATGGGACAGATCCTAACATGCCGACAGCGCAGATGACGGGGTCTGCATACTCCACTCTGTCCAGGAAGCATCTGGACAGACCAGCACCGATACCAACCCCTAAAATACCGGTTGCCACGGTAATGCCTCCGAAGATGTAACTGTAAATGTAAAAGCCAGGGTAAATATTACACATATCAGACCAGTGGAGCAGGTCTGAGAGCCCTCAGTACCTGTCTTTGCTCTCACAAGGCTCCACTGTGCACGGCTGCAGAACACCCTGGAAAACCTGAGCTCGGGACAGGAACAAGGGCATCCAGAAAGCCAGAGCACCAGTCAGGAAAGCCATGGCAGTCACTCCCAGTGTTGACCATACAAAACTTTTACTAAACAGAGAAATACCATACAACACGTGTTATCACATAAAAATAGATCTGCAAGATGAATCGCAATCTAATCAAATTTGAATAGATGCACAAATAGTAAAAGCTGCAATTTTGAAGTACAATAATTTCTTCTACAAACAACAAAAGATCCTGTCTTATTCTGCATAAAAGCAGCTTATCTCATAGTTTAGAACTGTACAAACATGTTCAAAATGTGATTTTTATTAGTTTGTCAGTTCATATTTCTTTTTGTCAAATGGATGCATTTAAAATGTGAACTTTGAAAAGAATCCTATTATTAAAACTTAAATCACAATCACAGTATTTGCCAGAAAAATCGCAATCCTATTTTCCCCATATCGTTCAGCTCTACTTAATAAGCTACACACTTAACAGCAGCCTCACTTTTTCAGAAGATACTTGATGTCCTCTTTGTAAGACGTGGGTTCAGTTTTTGTCTGGCCTTGACTTTCCACAGCACCTCGTGATGGGTTTGGACATAAGAAGCCAAGCAAAATTAGCCCGATTACTCCTAGTATGGGAGTTAACTGGGAAGAGACCCACACAAAACGGTTATCATGATGATTATTGATAAAGATGTACAAAACTAAATAAAACTGCTCACCCTAAGAGCCCATCGCCAGTCCCCTGTGGCAGAAGCAATGGACGCACCTGAAATATAGCCAAGACCACTAGAGGGACAGAAAATGTTTTGACGGGTTAAATGCACTGGTGAAACTTGTATATTAATGAAGGGGTAAGTGTCCATGCCTCTAACCTGCCCACTGGGATGAAGATGTAGAAGACAGAAATCATGGAACTTCTTTTAGTCCCAGAAAACATGTCTCCAATGATTGTGGGAGCAATAGTGGAGTAACTGGCCTCTCCAATCCCAACCAAGCCCCGCATCAACATCAGGAACCAGAATAACTGGAATGAGAGAATAAACAGTATTACTTTTGTTTACTGTTTTAGACAGGAATTGATTTTGTTTATGGGCTATTGTATGGAAATAACTTGTGCATGTGCAACATTTATAGTTTTAAAATCTGTATTGTTTCCCTATAGAGTCACAGTTGAAATTGGCGTAATGAAATTAAATATTAGCCTACTTTAACTTCTACTTAGGTGCAAATTGCCTTCATTCTCTAGTGGACCTAATAATGGAAGACATTTAAACTGTGTTCGGTAATAAGTAACCCTGTGTTTGTAATTTCTGTATTATCACCTATAGATGACTTCATTTCTCACTTACATTCTCAGTGACAAAGGAGCTGCACAGGGCTGTGATGAGCCACACGACTAGACCACATATCATGATATACTTCCTGTTGTAGCGGTCTCCAAGGTAACCAAAGAGAGGTGCAAAAAGAAGAAAACTGCAAATAAAAACTGTGGGTGCATTATTATACATGATAAGGTCACCATCACCAAACACCAAACATACATGTATAAAATAAATAGCAGAAGTGTATGTGTCTTGCAAATAGGAAGGCAGTATGCAACACTGTCTGCTGGAATCCATGGGTTTCAAAATGATGAAAAAAAAAAAAAACATTTAAATCTATTACTAATACTACTACTAATCATCTATTATTTGAATGGTGAGTAGTCCTCAAAATGTCACCTTTAAACAGGAAGCTGAAACCCTTAAATAGATCCAGCAACTTTACTGAACTTTGAAGAACTAACTACAGTAACTGAAAAAAAAATCTAAAGAGGAATATATTATGATAAGCTTTGATGCTTTGTGCGTGTTCCTCGTACCTGTCTGCAGAAGTCCAGCAGTACTGTCACTTATATTAAAAAACGTCTGGACGTTCAAAAGCACTCCTATAGTGACAACAACAATAATTGGGTTTCATACTTTTTGAATATTGGCTCCAACTCCCCATCATATGAAATTATCCCAAATTAGTTTTAAAACAACCAATACTGACCTGCTAAAGTGTACCGTTCCATGTAGTTGAGTAGGTTGACATAGCAGAGCACAGCCACAGCCACATATCCTCGTGCAGGGGTAACAGGTGAAGGCCCTACCTTTTCCAAAGAAGCGGTGCTATCGACAAAAGAGCCATAGCGAAAACTAGCACTCAGACTGCGCCGAGGAGACACCACATCTTTGAAAGACGACACAGAAATCCTTGGCTCCATGGCTCACCTGAGAATAGATGTGTTATGAAAATTAAAAGTAAAGTTTGTGTATGCAGTCAAAACATAGCTCTTGTTTTATCCAAATGGAGCATAATAGGACTATACAGTAGAATATTCTAAAGTTGTAAAAGTTGTAAAAGTAACCATGTACACCACCATCTCATGTTTTTTTTTCTTTATTTTTACTACTTTCTACATTTTATATACACACAGAGAAGACATTGAATATATGAAGTTCGTAAGTAAAAAATGTTAAATAACTCAAACAATATTTTATATTCAAATCCTTAAAGTAGCCATCCTTTGCTTTGTTGAAAATATTTAGTAGAGTTATTTAACTTTTTTTTCTTTACTACATAATTCCATATATCTTACTTCATACATTTGATACATTTCATACATCTTTTCTTTGTGTCTAAAATTGAATGAGAAGGTGTATCCAAACTTGTGACTGGTAGTGTATGTTAAAGTACTGTCTTGTAAAGGGGGCGGACAACATGATTTCTCTTGTTTCTGCTCCTTTCATTCATTTTTATGTATATTTTATGACACTGATGTTATGGTGTATTTCATATTTTATAATTAAATAAGTAAAAAGTACAAGAGCAGTTTGCTACCCTGTACTGTTCTCTACTTGACTTAGAGTAAGATAAATCAGTAAGTGGCTGTGGTGTTAACAACACTTTGACCAAGTCCTTATGACACAAATACATTACACAAGAGTGCATGTACAAACTGTTGCAAAAAAGGGAGGAAGTCTTTGGCTATATGTGTGAACACAAAGATTAACCTTTTTAAATAGTATACATATAGAGGGTAAGAGTGAAAGGCAAACTTTTTAGACAAAAACAAGTGACAATGAAAACTACATTTCAGACAGCACACTATGATAAACAACAGTCTGTGTTTATGATGGTACATTTAGTCTCTCGGGTAGTGAATTAAAGTCCAGTAGCACACTCACTTGTAGAAGAATGTTGATTCAATTCAGTGTTATTCCATTTTTGCTCAGGTCAGATGATGTGGGGAGTGTTGCTCTGAGCAGAAAGGTCTCTGCTCTGCTGCATGCCTGCAGAAATATTGAGTTAAGAACAGAGCTGCCCACAGAGGGGCGGTCATAATCTTAGAGAGACACATTGTTGTAAGCTTACCCTATTTACTTCCTTCCTTTTTCTGTGAATCTTGTTTGGAAATTATATTTGAAACATGTTCCAAAACCAGTGTCAAATGATAAACAGCTGGATATTTTATACATTTCGTCTGTCTCCCTCAAAAGGGACTTCCAGGTAAAATAAAGGTAAAACAAATTATTAGAAATAAATTGCTGGCTTGATGATGTTGATGTCTTCAAAAATGTATGGCATTGTATAGCAGCTTACAACTACAACTACATACAACTGCCACTCAAATGTACTTAAATAAAAATCAGCAGTATCAGATTTTAACATGATGAAATTGAGATAGTTTCACGTTAAAACGTGATACAAAATTATCATAAAATTACATGATGAGAAATTATCATGAAATGTGGTGATATGTAAAACAAGGAACTCTCTAAGGAGGATCTATCCACTTTTGCGCGTTTGTGTAGAGAGATACAGGTTATGCTTTAGTAGTAGTAGCCTAGTAGTAGTAGTAGTAGTAGTAGGACTACTGCTCATGTGTAAATGGAAAGGCACAGTACCCAGTGCACAAAGCACTGCATTTACAAATAAATAAATAAATAAAAAATAAATCATTTGAAGGTTTTAAAATCTCAGACCAAGAAATAAAATGTTGCCAGTTAGCTGATGACATAGCTATGTTCTTAAAAGATGAAACTCAAATTAAAAAGACTTAAACTTAAAAAGACTGTCTGAAGGCATTCTCTGAAGTCTCTGGTCTGTCTTTAAATATAAGAAAATGTTCCCCATTTCCATTTCAGAATTAGAAGGCAAAACTGAAGTTACCAACACTACCAGTCAAAAGTTTATATATGAAGCAAGATGTAAGGAATTATGAAAAAAGTTAAATAACTATCTACTATATCTATCTATCTATAACTATCTATCTATAACTACTAAATAATCCTCAAAGGAGCCACCTTTTGGTCTTTTGAAAAATGCTGATGTAATTTCGTGATACTGTCAGTAATTTCGAGATAAGTATCATGTTAAAACGTGATACTGTT
>KN478089.1:4265-41316 GCA_000787095.1 Periophthalmodon schlosseri | reverse complement strand
CGGCGCTTCATCTACTTCCGGAGCAGGCAGAGTTGTTCAGAAGCGACACCAAAGATGAAGAATTCAGTGGATTTAGTGATTTGGCTTGAGATCAAGAGTAAACTTGTTAGCTTGTTTTTTATGCTTTAGTTATCTGATTAACTGTTAATATCTTATGTTAACATGCCAGACACATATTCAGTTCATTGTCTACGCTTCATGTTGCTGAATAAATATGAATCTGTTACATTACCGTAGTTATCTGATTAACTGTTAATATCTTATGTTAACATGCCAGACACATATTCAGTTCATTGTCTACGCTTCATGTTGCTGAATAAATATGAATCTGTTACATTACCGTAGTTATCTGATTAACTGTTAATATCTTATGTTAACATGCCAGACACATATTCAGTTCATTGTCTACGCTTCATGTTGCTGAATAAATATGAATCTGTTACATTACCGTAGTTATCTGATTAACTGTTAATATCTTATGTTAACATGCCAGACACATATTCAGTTCATTGTCTACGCTTCATGTTGCTGAATAAATATGAATCTGTTACATTACCGTAGTTATCTGATTAACTGTTAATATCTTATGTTAACATGCCAGACACATATTCAGTTCATTGTCTACGCTTCATGTTGCTGAATAAATATGAATCTGTTACATTACCGTAGTTATCTGATTAACTGTTAATATCTTATGTTAACATGCCAGACACATATTCAGTTCATTGTCTACGCTTCATGTTGCTGAATAAATATGAATCTGTTACATTACCGTAGTTATCTGATTAACTGTTAATATCTTATGTTAACATGCCAGACACATATTCAGTTCATTGTCTACGCTTCATGTTGCTGAATAAATATGAATCTGTTACATTACCGTAGTTATCTGATTAACTGTTAATATCTTATGTTAACATGCCAGACACATATTCAGTTCATTGTCTACGCTTCATGTTGCTGAATAAATATGAATCTGTTACATTACCGTAGTTATCTGATTAACTGTTAATATCTTACGTTAACATACCAAACACGTATTCAGTTTGTCTATGTTTCACGTAGCTGAATAAATATAAATGTGTTACGTTAGCGTGCTGTACTGCTATTCAGCCTGTTGTTCTCTATTTTATTGTTATTATTATAACTTGCCTTTAAAGATAAAAGATTTTGAAAAATAAATTTCCCCAAAAAATGCGACTGATAGTCCAGTGCCACTTATATGTGTTTTTGCGGTGGACCGTGGTGTCTGTGCCCCGCTGCCCTCTGCTAATGGTCTCCCTGCGGTTCATCACCTCCGCCAGCTTATTCACAGCCTACCAAAACAACACACAACAAAGCACTTTCAATACAATAATTCAATGCTATGGAATAGACTCGATACTCGATACTGATTCTTTCCGAGTCTTTCTTTAGACAATAGAATGTGATTTTCAACATTAAATGGTAGTACTATATTTTCCGGAGTATAAGTCGCACTTTTTCATTGTCTGGCCGGGGGTGCGACTTATACTCAGATGCGACTTATATGTGAAATTATTAAAATACAGAATTTCACATCTTCGTTATTGTCACACTGACAACTACGCGACGGCGCTCTAGACTTGTACTAGTATGACAGCCACATGGAAGCGGTATCAACAGTATCTAGGTTCAGTACTAGTTTTAGTATCGATTAAAACAGATTTTTAAACTGCACTGTGAACAATCAAAGAGGGTAGGGTGGCCAATAAGGCCAGCCTACTTCCAATCTTACTCATGCAGTTAAACCAGCACTATTTAACTTTTCTGATGGTCTCCATGGAGATGTTATTGCTTTGCCTGGAATGTTCCACAGTATGGCTTTAAACTTGTAAGTAGGTGATGGCACTAGGCCAAGTTACAGGTCAGATCCCTGCAGAGGCAACTCTGCTCACATTAAGTATGCATGTTTTTCAAGGTATTTATTTGGCAAAAAAAAAAACAAACACCTGAATTTAATAAATGCAGGAAGGATAAGTTTAATGCTATGGGACTTTTCAGATAACGCAACTTTTCTCAAATACTTTTTTACTCTTACTTGAGCAATTTCTTGGACCACTACATTGTACTCCTACTAGAGTAATATTATTTTAAGGTAAAGCTACTCTTTATACTGGAGTACAATTCTTGACTACTGTACTCACCTCTGGTCATTTGTAGACTCACAGTGGGGAGAGTAACATCAAACTATACTTGAGTAAGAGTACTTTTACTTCAAAATAATATACTGTAGTACAATTTATTTAGTGACTTGAGTAAATTGAAGCAGCTCCGGATATTGAGCCGAGTCCAGGACAGAGATTACATCATAATGAAACATAATAACAGCTCTTAGTCTAGAATCTGTCTGCTTCTGTGTGGGAGGATGAGTCACTCCAATCCTGCGCTAATTCATTCACCTTTCATTTACTTTTTGTCTAAAGGTGCACCGTGTAACTTTTCTGACATCACTGCTTTCCCTGAAATCTTCCACAGTCTGGCATTAAGGGCCGATATTTCGCTATCCTGTGATCTCTGTTCTAATGTTGTTTCCTCATCACAAACAGATCTGGAGTTGTGTTTTGTTTCATTCACATGTTTAACACACAAACCCTGCAGATTTAGGCTGAGTTCTTCTCCCAGACTAAAAACACTCTGTTGCACCTTGTGATGTCATCTGGTAATACAGGAAGTGCTCCACTGTGTTTTTAATCTCCATATCATTTGGATGATTTCAGCCCTGCATTTACCAGTCTCCACTGAACTAAAGGTAAAAAGTAGTAGTTAACTTGAAAACTACCACTCCATGACATCACAAGTTGAAACAGAGCATTTTGAGCTTTGGAGATGTAGACAGACTAATAATAAAGTGTTACTCAAACACGTGTGAATGAAACGAAACACAACTCCAGGTATGTTTTTGAGGAGGTAACAGCATTAGAACATGGTTTAAAGCTCACAAGAATCAATTTTGCGTAATATAGGACCTTTAAATACATCCATCTTGCAAATAGTTAAATACAGGTGTTTCCATTCCTAATAAAATATCTTAAAGAGGAGGAGGTATTACACTTCGTCATGTTACCTTTTACTGTTGAAAACGCTATATTCGCCAAAAACAATGTATTAAAAAGTGTAATTAGTTTCAGTTTTGTCTTTTGACACTCTGAATCTCCACTCCTTTTGTTCCCCGCTCTAAGTCACCCCCCCTTCAGGAGAGATCGCTAAATTACTCAAACATGCATGGATGACATCTAAAACCTCTTGAGGAATGTTTTAGATGAAGGAACAACATTATAACATGGTAGAAAGCTCAAAAAAGTCAATTTTGCATAATACCCCCTCCTTAAAAAAACACATATCCTTTCTGTGTGTGGGCTTGCCTCTGCACAGATTTAACCTGCAACTTGGTCTAGCGACGTCACTTGCTGTTCTCCAGTTTAATGCCATACTTTGGAATATTTCGGGCCAAGCAATACCATGTTTATGGAGAGAAGCAGGTGGCATACCTTACACTAGAGAAGTTACACAATGGACCTTTAACACATCAAACCTGAGCCACTCTCACGGGCTGTTTTAGACTCTTGTATTGGATTTTTGGTGAAGCTGTCAGAAGGTGTTATGTATTACACCTATGAAAGACAGAACCTGCAAAGTGTGATGTGTTCAGACGGCTGGCGTGAAGAATATTACTCAAAGGGAATGGGGAAAAAAAGCATCAGTGTGGAACATTCTTTGGCCTGTGCTAGCACCTGGATCTTGAGCGTCCTCTCGGTCTGGAGCTGTTTCTCGTAGGACACCTTGATGGTGCTGTGCTGCTTCTCCGCCTCCTTCATCTTGTGCAGCTCTGCAAACACACATACACGTATTTCAGGTTTCCATGCATTGTGGGGACACTTTGTTTCCTGGAGACTGAGTCCAACCTTAAAGGTGCTGTACCTGATTTTTACTGTCTTAAAAAGGTGAAAAACAGAACTAGTTCATTTGAAACGGTTTGCAGTGGTCCAAAGTTATTCCTCACTTACCTTATGCACTCTGAGCATCCTAATTATTCACTGTGATGAGTTTACAGGCGCTTTTCACAACTTTCAGAAACCAGAGCAGAGTTTTGTCATCACGGTAATGCTAACAAAAACTAGCATGCTAACACTGCACTTCCTTATTTGCGGATGATTTAAAAAAAGCTTTTCAATTAGGTGCAGCTGTCTTATTCTGACTCTAAGAGCTACTTTTACAATGTAGTATCTGTACTGAGGAAAGATGCAATTTACCAAAGTGCTTCACATAAAAGTCATCAATAGGCAAATATACAGATAACACGATACACAGGAAAAGAACAATAACACACCAAGATATTCTGTCTGGCTACTCTTAAATGCCAGGGAGAAGAGCTGGGTTTTCAGTCTAGTCTTAAACTGCGTTAAAGACTGAGAGGATCTGACAGGCAGAGGGCGCTGTTCCATAGTCTGGGCACTGCCACAGAAAAGGCTCTGTCACCTCTGGTCTTGAGCCTGGCTTTGGGCACAGCCAGGAGGAGCTGGTCAGCTGACCTCAGGGCTCTGGGTGGAGTATAGGGCTGCATAATTCCGTCAGATAAAGAGGACCCATAGAGTGCACATATTAAAACATACAGGACCCATAGAGTGCACACATTTAAACACAATCAATAACATTTTGAATTGACCCGATATGAAATAGGAGCCAGTGCAGCACATCACACCTGTGCTGTGCTCTTGTCCCTTAGTTTTTGTGTTGTTTTGTTTCGGTCCGCTATGTGCGAGTGAAAACTACCGCCGCTTCAGTGTGTTTATTTGTGCTGCGGAAAGCAAATAACTTGTGAGTAATGCAGTTCGTAACATGTCAAAAAAATCAAACGTAAATGATGTCGCTCTGATCTATTTCTATCAAAAGTATGGTCAAATGTTTGTTAGCCATTTTTTTTTAGTAATTACAGCTGCAAAGTTTTAGTGCTAATGCTAAGATACTAGATGCCCCTGAATGTCTCTTAGCTCCCGTTCGCACCTATTCGTTTTGACAAGTTTTGGGACAAAGACAATTTGAATTCAGTTGTTCAGTGCACTCGGAGTTCTGTGCGGGTAAACGTAGCGACAGTCTTGACCACTGGAGCGTTCTTTTTCGAGGAGCATGTTCTGGAGGCCCTCACCTGTCTGTAGATCTTTGAGCTGGTTGTTGAGCTCCTCCTTCTCTCCAGCCAGATTAGCCACGTCCACAGTCAGAGTGCGGTTAGACTCCTCCAGCTGCAAACAGTCAATGAGCAAGACATCAGATTCACATTTCAAACATTTAATACATTTCGGAATATTTATGTGTGGTATGTGTAAAAATAAAAATCTACCCCGATGCCATCATAATTAATAAATGAATAAATGCAAGATAGGTGTAATCCCATACTGTGGAACATTTCAGGCAAAGTAATGTTTCCATGGAGACCAGGAGGTTTGCGGAGCCCCTCTCGAAAAGTTACACATCATTTTGAATAAAGTCATTAAAATACACTCCTGCCATCGCAGCTTTCTACTTTACCTACCTGCACTCATTAAAAATCCATCATTTGTAATATTTATGAGCACATTTTTACACTGGCTATATGGCACAATATAGTTCTCAAAAATAATTTATGCAAAAAAAAAAAAAAAATCCTCTGCTGCTGCATTTGAACAAAAACTTGAATCTGCACCAACCCCACTTAGGTGCATCCCTAGTCGTGAATAACAGCTAAATCGTTATATTTCTTCACAGCACTAAAATCTGCTCTACCTCTGAGCTAATGCCATCTGACTGAAAATAACCACTGTCATCACGACAACACTCCACAGACATTAGCTTCTCCGTCCTCTCCAGGGCTGGGTACTCACCGCGCTGATGGTGGCCTCCTTGTCGGTGAGCTCCTGCTTGTGTCGGGCCAGCATGTCCTTGATCTCCAGCTCCTTCATGATCTTCTCCTTCTCCAGGGCCGAGTACTGCTCCTCAGCGATGGAGCGGGCCAACTGCTCCGAGTCGGCTTTGGTCAGACTGGCCTCGAGCTGCGACGCCAGAGACTCCCTGGGGACCACAAGTTACACGGGTTACAGTCATAGTTAGACGAATGGTATATGTTCTCATAAGTCCGGATCGTGTTCTCTGTTCTCATAAGGAGGGCGAGGTTCTACTGGACTGGGTAGTTTGTGATCTGATTTGAGTAAAGATTTGATTTGAGTTTAGAGTTGGCGATTTTGTTTGTGTAAACCACTGTCAAATTCGTTCTACCAACATTACCCTTGAGGCTGGTTAATCTCCAACTTAAAGAGGACACTTATAAGATTGTTGGATGTCGCACCAAACAATCAATGCTGGAAAAGACCAAACAAATTTCAGGCTCTTGGCTCTGTGTGGTAACATCTCCCTAATTACAATGGTTAGCTAAAGCAAGCGCTACATGCTAGCTTTAAACTGTATTTAACCTACTCGCACTGTTGTTCTGCCCTACTGTATATTTTGTATTGCAAATCATAGTCTATTTTACCTTATTTTAATGCATGCCCTTATTTTTATTTCATCACAGTTTATATTATTATTATTCTTAGTTGAATGTTGCCTCATAACGCTGAAGCAAGTTCCTGTTTGTGGATTCTGTTCACTGACAATGACAGTAAAAGTGACTCTGATTCTGATGTTCTGTGTTTACTGGTAGCCACAAAGATTATTCACAGACACAGCTAGAGGAGGGCTCACTCTGCACCAAGACTCCAAAATACCACACAGACTCGATATCGGTAGCAGCTCGTCTTTGGTCGTGCGATGGTTCTAAGTTTGATCTTTGTCCCTGTCTCGCTCTGAGACCAAAGCAGTGCAGTGGCTTAAAATAAACAATGATTAGCTTTTAGCTGTGTTAAAATGGGGTTCAAGCAGCGTGAGTTTACTCAGAGTTGTATTTGTTTGAGTTGTGCATGTTTGAGTAACCCTGTATCCTGACCACTGCTCTGTACTTACAATTCTTAAAGATTCAGGATCATAGAGTAGAGCCTTCAAAACTCAGTGGTGGAATGTAATGAAGTAAAAGTATTAAAGTACTGCACTTAAGTAAAGTACAGATACCTAAAAATTCTACTTAAGTAGATTTTACAGTAGATACTTTTTACTTTTACTTCACTACATTTGATCGCAGGTATCTGTACTTTCTACTCCACTACATTTTTGAACCAAAAAGTAAAAAGTAGTTTTCATATGCTTTGAGGGGTTATTTTTACCATGTCCGTGGTAACATCCTGACTAAAGTTTTCGAGTTCAAGCTTCAAATTTGAGCAAACAAAAATAAATACACAAAATTCATTAGAAAAATTAAGAAATGGATTTGTATTGCAACTGTTGACCAAAAATATGTCTCAATTTTGAATCAATATCACTACATTTAACACTTTAACAAATAAACAACACGTGTGAAATACTTTAATACTTAAGTAGATTTTTTCATGGGATACTTTTACTTGAGTAACTTTTTACCTCTGTATCTGTACTTTTACTTAAGTAACTAAACTGAGTACTTCATCCCCCACTGTCAAAACTCGTAGACACACAATAAAAATAAACACAATAAAATGACTTAGATCAAACTCCACTGCCGGAAGCAGTGACATTCCATATCATCAAACTGTATTAGATGAATACTGCTGTTTAACATGATGTATATGAATGTAGAATGATGATCGAACCGAAGCATAATAATAATAATCTTTTTGAAGCTCCGAGTTGGAAATCTTGCATCTTAATATTAACATGGTGGTTACTTGGTGTGAAAAGGTCATTACGATTCTACCGAACAAGCTGCAGTGATTTGAAGCTGTTTACACCAGATCCAGCCTCACCACTGTCTGTCTGGATCTTGTGATTTTAGCTGAAGAGAAGTGAATGTAAAGTTAAATCTCAAAGCAGGCACCACCAAAACACAACGTTGTCAAATAGTTAATTAAAAGTTTTATTGCTAGTAAGTAAGTCAACGTCGAGTAAAAAGTAGTCTGTACCAAAAGTGGGATGAAACGAAGTAAAAGTAGTAAAGTATTGTACTTAAGTAAACATTTCAAGTATCTGTACTTTACTTAAGTAGATTTGGATATTTTTTACTTTTACTTTACTACATTTGAGAGCAGTATCTGACTTTCTACTTCCACTACATTTTTGAACTGGACTGAAAAGTCAAACTATTTTTTTTTACTTTTTGAGACTGGCTGAAAAGTCTGAGGGTTTATTTTTAACATGTTCTTACTTTGAGCAAACAAAAACATACAAATAAAACATCTAAAAAAACATTGATTTAACTGTTTCTGTAACAAAATTTTGCACAAATCTTTATCAAAATCACTACACTTGAAGCCTTATAAGACCTCAAATTTGCGCGGAATACTTTTACTTTTTACTCTTTAAACATATTTTAAATGGGTACTTTAATACTTTTACCTTGACTTGAGTATTTTTTTGCTCCCTTATCTGTACTTGTACAAAATTGGGCACTTCTTCCCCCACTGGTCTATACAGAAATAAGGTCTACCTGCTGACAGTGTTTTAGGAGCAGCCGTATTCTCAGAGCACACAACAGAACACCGGTCCATTTAAACTGCAGACACATCTCCTGCGTCCAAACACTTTACAACAAGGACATCCTCAGAACACCACTTTAAAGTTTACTCAGTTTTACAAAACGCAACTTGTGTACACTGCAGTTTTGAGTTCTTCACAGTCATCTCTGGTAAGCAATGAGAAATAAGTTTAAAGAGGCACTATGTAACTTTTCTAGCGGAGATCTTTTACAATTGCATGACCTAGAATGTCCCACAGTATGACATTAAACTTGTCTACCTTGTCTTTCAAAGCATTTAAAGGGCCCATATTACACTATTTTCTGATCGATCTTATGTTGTCTACTCGTCAAAAACAGACCTGGAGTTGTGTTTTGTTTCATTCACACATGTTTAACACACAAACCCTGCATATTTAGGCTGAGTTCTTCTCTCAAACTGAAAACATGCTGTTCCACCTTGTGAACAGGAAGTGCTCCACTGTGTTTTTAAACTCCATACAGCCTCACTAGAATCATTTGGAGAATTTCAGCCCTGGAATTGCCAATCTCTACTGAACTAAAGGTAAAAGGAGCTGTTAACTAGAAAACTACCGCTTCATGACATCACAAGGTGCAACAGAGCATTTTGAGCTTTGGAGACTAATAATAAAGTGTTACTCAAACATGTGTGAATGAAACAAAACACAACTCCAGGTATGTTTTTGAGGAGGTAACAACATTATAACATAGTTAAAAGTTGACATTAGTCAATTTTTTATAATATAGGACCTTTAAATCGGTGCAAGTTAGGTTTAATGCTATACTATGAAACATTCAAAGCAAAATACTACTATCTCCATGGGGACAGGCAGCTGGCGGACCCCCTACCACAAAAGTCACATAATGCAAGGTAGACACTCATCTATGCATAAAGATTTTGATCTTCTGCATTAGACCCATCCTGCAATGTCTGTCTGTACTCTTCTCCAGATCTGAGCATGGGTCTTGGTCAGGAGTACCTCGCTGGAGGATTGCATGTACTCTGTTATACTGTGTACTACAAATGCTGAAATACTCAGTAAGGCAAAGAACTGTTGGTTATGGGTATGTTGAGTTTAGACATCAAAACAAAGAAGTCACATTCTCGTCATGAATCAAGGGCGACAGTAGCTCAGTTGGTAAAGTGTCTGTCCACTGAGCCGAAGGTTGTCGGTTCGAATCCCGCTCTCGACATAAACATCATTGGTAGAGTGGTCACATCCACTGACCCACATACTAGTGATTCTAGCTCCCACCTGTGTGTCTGCCTACACTGGTGAATGGCTGAGTGGTTCCTTGATGTAAAGTGCTTTGAGTATAAAAATGTGACCATTTACCAAGATGTCGGTAAGTTAAAATATGAATCTGAAAATGAGTACATTTAAAATGTACGATTTGTGTTGTTTTGCCTAGGTTACATTTATTTACTTACACATCTAGTAATTTTGGCATTTGTACTTGGTAAAATATAAACTTTCTTACCCGACTACTACTACTACTACTACTACTACAAAAAGAACTCTCTGTACTCTCTCACCTCTCCTCCTGGTACTGGGCGATCCTCTGCTGTAGCTCTTTGCACAGTCGGCTCCTCTCCTCCCTCTCATCCTTCAGCTCGCGGACCTGTGTCTTGTACAGAGTCTGAGGAACACAAATACAACTCCATTTCAATGTTTACGCTTCGAGTGTGGCCCTGGTTCTGTGGCTGTCGGCCGTAACGCAGTGGAGAGGCAGGTCACATGGTTGGACTTGTAAAGTGCATTCACATTTTCTAGTTTTATTGGATTCAAAAGTTAAACCACTACCACTTGAAGCTAGATCAAGTTGTAGTACAAAATGATTTTTACTTGTTAAAAGTCTAATATAATGTGCATTTTTCAGGCACATTGTTTAATCATGGGGATGTATTAAAAAGAAAGCAATGTATTCAGGGCTGCACGATACTGCCCAAAGTTATACAAAGTGTTCATTTGCTGGTCAAACTGTCAAATAAAAAGTTAACAGAAACACAAAGCCAAAACCAAATCAAGGCTCATCTTGACTTAATACATTAAATATTTAATAAAATCTCTCTTTTTAATGTTTTCGTTAAAGGGGAGACACCACAGGCTCCACTACCCACAGAGAGGGGTATTATCTGAGAGGATCTGGTATCTTCCAGAAATAATGTGAGGACCAGCCTAAAAAGTCCATGTGTCTCCATTAGAGGTGTTCATTTAAGGAACAGCCTGGACCAAACACAAAAAGGCTCCAGAACTTACAAAATTTACACATTTAAAAAAGTCCAGTATTATAGGGAAATATAGAGACCTAGAATAGATCATGTAGATTAAGTCTTTAAGTCTCTGTGTATATGTATGTATCCCTAGATATATACCCTTAGTGTGTGTGTGTGTGTGTGTGTGTGTGTGTGTGTGTATAAAGAGCTCGTCTTTCTTACATTCATGATAGATGAGTTTTGTTTTTGTCTCTAAATAGATTTTCTGCCATCGTGTGTTCTATATGTTAAGATGGTTAGACAATCTTACTTCTTTAGTTTTCTTTTTTTCAAACCTGGATGTATGCATCAAGTCAAAATGTCTAATGTCTTTTATTGTTTGTATTGTGTATCACAATATCACAATATCACAATGTCACAATGTCACAATAAAAAAGAGGGTTAGGAAAAATAAGTGTTAAACTTCAAATATTCTACAGACCAAATGGGTTTAGGCTGAAGTGTAATTTTTGTGTTATTTTTGTGCTATTTTTTGTGTTATTTTTGTGCTTTTTTGGGGTTTTGTGTTATTTTTGTGCTATTCATGAATCATGTAACATTGATTATGTGATCATGCTAACTGACAGAGAACATTAACTAACAGGCAAAACAATTTTTTCATGTGGAAACAACATGTGTACTTTTAATATGTACATGTGGAGTTTTAATATTTAATTCTATTCTGCTTGAGAGTTGAGAGTTATATGGAACATGGGATGTAAATTCAAAGGTTGTTTTCTCAAAATGACACCAAACTCGATGAAACAGACGGATTTTTTTTTATATCTAATGCCAAGTCTGATTTATTCAAATTTTAACTCCAAAAAATGAGGTGAAATTTGAACTTTTAGACAATTTTTTCAGTGAGGTCTAGTTTATTCAAATGCTAAATAAGATATTCAAAATCCCCTCTGTATATTTTAGTATCTAATATGTCAACAAAATGAAGAAATCCATTTAAATATGGATTCATCTATTTTAGAGATTTAAATACAGAACAGGTTTCAAATTGATGTCTATATTTAAGATTTTTTCCTATTCACCTGCAGTGTCTCGCCTAAAAAATGTATTTCTGCATGTTTTTAGAAATGTTGCCAGAAAGACGCACATGCAGTGGCCTTCTGGTGCACTGTGAAGCAGTTTCTAAAGGCTAAAAACAGTAGGTGCTATAGCTGCTAATGAAACATCGCATCAGGTTTGTGAAGTTGTAGTGTATTGGTTTGTATCATGTTTTTGTATATTTATGGAGAATTGTCGTGTGGGAGCATGGGTGACGTAGACTTGTGGGCGGAGCATTGCACAGACTCTTACAACTAACCGCAAGGAGGGTTCAAATAGTGCCCAGGAGAGATTACTTAAACATGCATGTAGGACATCTAAAACCTCTTCAGGCATGTTTTTGATGAGGGAACTATATTAAAACATGGTAGATAGCTACAAATAAATCTATTTTGCATAATACCCCTATAGCAATTAGTTCTTTATGGCCCATATTGCGAGTGTTGGTGATGGGTTGGATGGTCATTTTAAAGCTCAACAGGAGCAGGGGTAAAGGAGCAGTCACTCTACTGTGATTTCTATGTTTCTATTTTGTTTGTGTTTTGAAAAAGTAACTAGTACTATATTCCCTGGAAACATAAAATGCATTAAGTTACTTGTTACTCAAATATAGTTTCCTGAGTACTCTAACGCAGTACTGAGGGTGCAAACTTTATGTAGGGAAGTGGGTGAAGTGTCTTGCCCAAGGAGATAACAGATTGTATTGGTTGGAGCTGGGATCTAACCATCAACCTGGCTTTGTGGGTAACAAAGGTATGCCATCCTCATGCACTATGTACCATGTTAAAGTGTGTTTGTGGACTTACAGTGAAGTATGTCTCTGCCTCCAGCTGGTCCTTGAGCTCCTTCAGTAGCCCATCTGCCTCTTGTTTCTCCCTGGGATAAAACAAATTGTAGTTCAGTTCTGATCATTTAAATGTTTGGATTTCATGTTGACGTTGGCTTCTTCAGGCCTATTTAGCAGTGTGATCGCTGTCAGAGGTGGATAGTATTCACTTTTCTAGTGGAACATTTACTAGAACTGTAAAACTCAGAGCAGTTTTCACTAGTTTTACTTTTACTTCAGTAATACATTTGACAGTGTAACAGTACTCTTACTTGAGTAAAAGTTCGGGTTAATCTTCGTACTGTGAGTAAGTCTACAAGTGACAGAAGCAGAAAGTCCACTTAAGCTCACTAGAGTAGTAGTTTCTTCAAATTCATTTCTTGGCCTACTGTGTACTTTGACTATGCAGCTGTATAACTGTACTATTACATCAGCAAACCTTTGGATATTTTACGTTAGTCAAGTGGGAGAGAGTGAGAAAAGGTTGAAAAATAAACTTGAAAATAAATTGGCGGAGCATCGGCATGACTTACCGACGCAGTTCCTGGTTGTTCCTGTCGAGGGCGCCCTTGATCTCCAGCAGGTGGTTGAGCTCCTGTTTGAGCTGCTTCTCAGAGGTCTGGAACACTGTGATCTGCTGCCTCTGGATCTTCATCTCAGCCTGGGACAGAGCGCGGCTGTGTGCCTCCTCCTCCAGACGAGAGCCCAGAGACTTCACCTGAGCAAACACACACACACATGTTGAACACACACACACATGTAAAACACATACACACACACACATGTTGAACACATACACACACATGTTGAACATACACACACACATGTTGAACACACACACACACATGTTGAACACACACACACGCACATGTTGAACACATGTTGGGCTTCCATGCTTCTATATCATATTAATATTACATTGATTTTTGAGTCCAGCCTTAACCATAGTCACCAATTTCCTATCTTTAACCTAAACCCAAACTTTAACCTAAACCTTAATCTCTTTTAACTCATCTCTACACATGCAAAATTTTGACTGTTTCATACATTTGCTTACCCTGGATTAATTGTATTCTGAGAATATTCTTACTTAAGAACATTATTGTGACTCTTCCCACAAAGGAACAGCATTTCTATGGAGACAAGCAGGAAGAGGCCCTACTCCAGGCCAAATAAGAGTCGGGTCTGTGGAGGTGTCTGCCTGTCACAGCTTAGTTCACCTGTGTGTCTTAACCTTAACAGCTCATAGCACCAAAGACTCAAGGAACAGTTTTGAGTCCAAAACAACAGATGGATTCTACACCACCTGAGCTCCATCTCTTATTCACAAAGTTATGAGAAAAACAGCTGATGAAATAATACATCTGCAGATTCAGTAGCGTGAGTATACCATGGTGATGCGGTGCATTTCGCGGAAAAGATCACTTCTCTCATTATTTTATCAAAAATCTCCTGGGAGAAGCCCCCCAGACCCTCCTTAAGACAGCACCTTTATATTCAGAAAAAGTTCTGCCTTGATCTGAACCATTAAAAGTCCTATATTACATAAAATTGACTCATGTGAACTTGTTATAATGTGATACATCACATACCTGGAGTTGTGTTTTGTTTCATTCATGTATGTTTGAATAACACTGCATTATCATTCTGTCTACTTCTCCAAAGCTCAAAATGCTCTGTTCCACCTTGTGATGTCATTAAGTGGTAGTTTTAAAGTTAACAGCTATTTTAGACTCAACTGAACTGTTTTGTTGTACAATACAAGAATAGAACAACCATAAGTTTTCCTGTTTGCTTGTTTTGTTTTAAATCTTTTGTTCATTTGAGACTGCCAACATCTCCAATATCTTCTGATCCAAATTATTCTTCATGTATTACCACTTAATGACTTCACAAGGGGGAACAGTGTGAGTGTTTTCAGTTTGAGAAAAGAACACAGCCTAAATGTGCAGGATTTGTGTATTAAACATGTGTGAATGAAACAAAACACAACTCCAGGTCTGTTTGTGATGAGGAAACAACATAGATCAGAAAATAGTGTAATATAGTTCCTCTAAGCACTCTTTATTTTTCCTTAGACCAGTGTACGGACTCACCTCCTCAGCCAGGCGCTCCTTGTGCCCTCCCAGCTCCTCCAGTCTGTGCTGAGCCTGTTTAAAGTCACAGTCCAACATGGAGTAGTCCTTCTCCATCTGCAGCAGCCGGTTCTCCAGATGAGCCTTGAGAGCCCGCTCCTCTTGCAGGCTCCGCTCCATCTCTGCAGCAAATCAACACCAACAAGAACATCCATCAATAAAACTGACATGAAGAACTAGTACATGAGTTTAAGCAATATACTAAACTATACTAATACTATACAAATACTAATCGATACTAAAACTAGTATCGAAACTAGATACTCATTTGAGCAGGTATTGATACTAAAAAAGTCACATTGACAGGAAAGAAATGAATCCTGAATATCTTTAGAATGATCTTGAGGTGTATCTTTCACAAGTATAAGACACATAGACTAGTACACGCCCATGGACCACTATGGAACCTACTGGACACTGAGGATTACACAGATATAAGGCCACATGGGAATAGAAAACAAAGTACTACCATTTAATGTTGAAAATCACATTCTATTGTCTATGTCATAGTATCGAAATAGAGTTTGAAATTTTAGTATCGTGACAACATTACACATTAAGTAATGGTGGTAGGGGTAAAGGGACATAAAAATGTTACATAGCCATTAAAAATGTCACATAGCCATTATACACCAATAAAAACACATAAATGAAAAACTGCTTTTGGCCCACTGGGGGTCTACAATTCACTGCAGGGATGATTTCATGCATGTATAAAATAAATGTGCCGAATGCTGGATTGTAGCCACGGGCCCAACTCCATCCGCTTCAAATCTTCCCACATTTGCACTTACAAGGACACAAGGGCAGTATGCACCATTAATGAGCCCTCTATCACTACTTCACTGATCAGAACATTCTGCTCTTTAGATAGTTCTTACATGAATACTAACTGCTCCATCTGTTTCACTAAAACTATTATGGATTTAGTCGACTACATGAGCATGACATTTTTGTCGATTAATACTAAAAATAATGATTTGACTAAATCGTGACTAAAACTAATAATAACAAAGATTACTAGTAAACTTACCACATAAACCACAGGGCTAAACTGGGACTAAATCTGGAACTAAACCTAGACTTGAAGTTGAACAGGGCTAAACCAAACCATACGGACAAGACCAAACCATAAGGACTAAACGGGTTCATATCAGGACCAAACCAGGATGAGTGTGAACGCACCCTAAAGTTTCTTTTCAGTGCTGCAGACAACCTATGCATCTATAATGCTTAAAGCAGACATATTGTGCTGGTGTCTGCAATATAGTTATAATCTATGACACCCGTGGATCATCATGTAATAACTTGTACACTTTAAATCTCAATATTAAAAGAAGAAACGAGTCCACTGACTTCTGCATTAGAAACCTGAGGTTCCCAATGGGGGTTGATGTCGCTGTAAACGTCATCACAACAAAAAGCCGTACAGCTGTCGGCAACTTCTGTGGATAGCTGCACATGACACTAGCAAGCACCAGATACTCTTTTCATTTGTAAATGGTGAGGGAAACAACTATAACATGGTTAAAAGAGTGGACCTAGTTAAAGTTTTGGTTTCTAAAATGGTTGTGTTTTAGAGAGCTGAGGAACAGATCAGATGGGGAATTGGGGATGGGAAGTAGTAATACTATGCTGTAGTTGATGTTCCATGTGGTGCTCCTCACCCTTCTGGACCTCAGACTTGGCCTCCTCCAGGCTCTGGGACAGATGGTGCTTATGGTCCAGAGTGGCTTTAGTTGCCCTGTGCTCTGCCTCCTCCTGCTCCAGGCTCTGTTGCACCTGCTTCAGCTGGAACGTCAACTCGATCTCCTGGTTACTCTTCTCCTAAGGACAATACAGAGGGTGGGAATTTTGCATTAAAAACCTTTAAGAGTCCTAAATATTTCCATAGTTCATGTGGCAGTACAGTTAATCTGCACCTAGTATCAGTATCGGGTATCGCATCCCTACTCTTCCCTATACTGCCTGGTAGAGAGTGGGGACCATACAAACCTTCTCCAAATCACTGACCTTTACTAAAGCTAGACTGGTAACAGTATAAGAGCAGAAGCAGAGGTGTACAGTCTGTTTAGAAGGAGAGGAGCACACAGACCTTCTCCAGATCATTGACCCTCACTAGAGACTCCCTGGTAATAGCGTAAGAGCAGAAGCAGAGGTGTACAGTATGTTCACAGGGTGAGGAGCACACAGACCTTCTCCAGATCATTGAGCTTGTGCTGGAGCTGTTTCTTCTCAGCCTGAGCTGTGGACACACAAGTCTTCAGCTCCTTCAGCTCCTCCTCCAGCGCTGAGATACGCCCTGTGAAAGACATACAGAGACGCTCAGTATACAATAGTGAACCAACAAACATTTTTAGCAGTAGTAGTTGTAGTAGTAGTAGTAGTAGTATTAGTAGTATTAGTAGTAGTAGTAGTAGTAGTAGCAGTAGTAGTAGCAGTAGTAGTAGTAGCAGTAGCAGTATAAGCAGTAGCAATATTAGTAGTATTAGTAGTAGTAGTAGTAGTAGTAGTAGTAGTAGTAGTAGTAGTAGTAGTAGTAGTAGTAGCAGTAGTAGCAGTAGCAATATTAGTAACAGTAGTAGCAATAGTAGTAGTAGTAGTAGCAGTAGTACCAGTTGCAGTAGTAGTATTGGTAGCAATAGCGGTAGTATAATCCACTCCACTTATTGCTCTCTACATATTTCCAGCATGAGTATTTAACAGTACCACCCTCCCGAGCAGAGTACACAGCCCATCTAGTGCTCTGTCACCAAATACTCTTGCCCATATATCGATACAGCAGCCCATGATATCAATACTGTATCTCAATATATCAATATTTGGACAGTTTAGCACAACGCTAGCTTGTGCTACTCAAAACTGTGTTCAGTATACAAATAAAAGAAATATATTATTCAATGAGTCTGGTTATCCTGGGATCTCCAAGTCCAAACAGGGTGAAATCTTTGCCAAAAACATAGGAAACATTTTAGTATTAGTTGTAGTGTAGTAGTAGTAGCAGCAGTAGTAGTAGTATAACCCACTCCACATATTGCTCTCTAGATATTTCCAGCGTGAGTATTTAACAGTACCACCCTTCCAAGTACACAGTCCATCTTTGTCCAGCCCGTTCTGAATGCCCTCCCTGTACCGACCCAAACGCCTGGCTTTTCCATGTGCATGCACAAAAAAACAGCTCTTTTACCACCTATGATCCAATGTTTCCCCCAAGTCTGCTCCAAATCCCCCGCCAACTCCCATTATGTCATCCCCCATTTGACAAAACATGTTTACTACGGAGACTGTTCCCGTATTGGTGTTCCTGAATGATAAAAAGCTAGTGCGATTGTGAAGCCAAATTACAGAGTGCACAACAATGGCGGGCGGGCTGCCAAGGCTAAACGGTGCTATGAAATTTAACAGCAGGGTTTAAACGATTGTAAAGTGAAGGAGGTGGGGAGCTTACAGGGGCTCAAAGGGACGAAAGAGCGTTGGATTCTATAGTTTTATAATGTACTTTTTTCAATTGGTTGTTTTGTTTTTAGCCAGCCATATTAACCTGTGACTGAAGTGTCTTGCCCAAGGACACAATGGCAGTATGTGTTTGAGTGGGATTTTTTAACCATTTGTTAGGTGCTGAAACCATTTTGAGGAACATTTATAAGAATTAGCTTCTGAATTATTAACTACTATCGGTTTATGCTAACGTACATCACATGTCTCTGCTGTAGAATTCCATTGTGGCTGGTAGAAGCCATATTATTTCTATTTTAATAACTTGTATTCCTCGTGCAGACCTAGAGAGAGTCATTCATGCCCTGATACTCAGCCGTTTGGATTACGGTAACGCCCTTTCTGCAGGTTTGAGCCAGAAATACATCGCCCATCTCCAGCTGGTGCGAAACTCTGCTGCACGACTCCTCACCAGCTCCAGAAAGCATCAGCACATAACTCCTGTCCTCGCTGCATTGCACTGGCTCCCAGGAAATCTTAAGACTTTACTTTAAAATACTGCTGATTACTTTTAAAGCCATCCACGGCCTTGCTCCTGCCTACATTTGGGAACTAATGTCACCATATGTCCCTATCCGCTCCCTGCGCTCCTCAGAGCAGACACTCCTCACTGTGCCCTCCTCTCCTGACCAGAGGGGACAGGGCCTTTTCGGTCAGGGCCCCAAAGCTCTGGAACGCCCTGCCAGAGATTAGACTGTCCAACACTGTGGGTGCTTTTAAATCTAATTTAACTAATAAAAAAACCCAAAACAAAACAATTTCATAGAATGCCTAATAATAATAATAATAATAATCTCTCTTTAAATCCTCTTTAAAGCTGCACTATGCAACATTTCTGCTAGCTGGTCCGTCACCAGCTCCTTGTCTCCAGGGAGATGTTATTGCTTTGCCTGGAGTGTTCCACGGTATTAAACTTATCTCTGTCCATGCAGCACACAGTGAGGATACATGTTTTCAATGTACTTTCTATATCAATAAAAACACCAGCACATGAACAGACAGGTTCAATGCAATGCCATATCATCTCCATGGAGACAAGTAATTTTACAAAAGCATACAGTGTTATCAGGTGAGATCCATTACATTTTATTATGTTGATATTAACACAGCGAGAGGTGTGCTGAGAGGTGTGCTCGCTTTGGTTTATAGTCTCATTTAAAGAGGACATTAGATAAGCCGGTCCCCCTCTGTGTCCTGCCTTCGGGCTTTTCCTCATAAAACGTGATGTAAATGCAGTAGCGTGTCGTGACTCTTATGGGCAGACAGCAGACTGGGGGTGGACATCAATATTTAGTGGATAACAATGTAATAACTCTACTTTTTATGCAAATTACTTGGAAAATTAGTCTATTTATTTTTACTGATATATTAGCATATCTGACAGGTGCACCGGTCAGACAGGGGTACTGGTCCTCAGACAGGTGCACCGGTCTGACAGGTGCACTGGTCCTCAGACAGGTGCACTGGTCTGACAGGTGCACCGGTCCTCAGACAGGGGCACTGGTCTGACAGGGGCCCTGGTCTGACAGGTGCACTGGTCATCAGACAGGTGCACCGGTCTGACAGGTGCACTGGTCAGACAGGTGCACTTAATAATCCAGCCTCATGTGTCACAGATGTCGCCTTAAACACAGGCCGGTGTTAGACTGCGTGCTCTGGCTCACCCTGCAGGTCACTGATGGTGTCACTCTTGTTGCTCCTCTCTCTCTTCTCCACCTCCAGTTGAGTGCGGGCCTCTCTCAGCTCCGCGTCCCTCTCCTGAGTGCTGAGCTCCAGCTGAGCACAGCGCTGCTCCTGCTCCCTCAGGCTGACCTCCAGAGTCTGAAGCTGCTTGTGCACCTCGGCCTGCGCCTTCTTCAGCCGGGACGCGCTCTCCTGCTCCTCCTGAAGCTGCTGTGTGGTCTGCTCCAGCTGACAACACAGCACAACACGCAGCTCAATCAGACCTATCGTGCTTGTGTCTGCTCTATAGTTATAATATATGACACCGGTGGATCGTTATGTTATAATGTGCACATTTTATATCGCAATATTTATCTAAAATGACTTAAAAGAAACAAGTCCGCTGACTTCCGTGAAAACTGCGGTCCCCAATGGGAGCAGACGCCACCGTGAACGTCATCACAACAAAGAGCCGTGCGACTGTCGGCTCCTTCTATGGATGGCTGCAGATCACGCTAGCAAGACGCAGATTGCTTTTCATTTGTACCAAAATGACTATGCGATGCTGCCAAATCTTACACATATCACAGATTAAGAAAATAAAATTGGAGAACGAAGCAATGACATTTTGAATACAAAAGAATAAAGATTACTCAAACATGCATGAATCACTCCAAATACAACTTCAGAGGGCAAATGAGAAGGAAACAACTATAACAGTGAAAAGCTGGAGAAGGAAACAACTATAACAGTGAAAATCTGTAAAAAGTCGATTTTGCAAAATAGGTCTGCTTTAAAACAAAAACTAAACAAGATCTAAAGGTAAAATTAAAATATCAAAATAAATTTAAAAAAAGTCAAAACTGGTGGTGGTGATGAAACGTTACATACTCTGGCTTTAATTACAAAAACATTTTAAGTGATGGCCAAGCTGTTTATGTTATAATTTGGTGTTTTGGTTCTAAAGATGATTATTCATTCAGAAAGCAGAATGAGCCTCACATGAGTCTCTCATTTGGGTTGCCAGTTTTAGTGAGTGAATTCTGGAGGTTCTGAGCTTTCACATGAGGCCTGTCCATCAACTGAGAATGAGACAACCTTGGATGTGTCTCCATCTGCAGGTTAAGACACTGTTGAGATTGTATTCATGTTTTAAAACATTATAAGAGGCTACATACAGTTCCTTAAATACAGAATGCACAAGGCTTGTGTGAGTAATAATCCATTCTCATAAGAGTGGACCATGTTTCACAATGAGCTCACACTGTTGTATTGTACTTACAGACAGTACACTGTGGAGCTGCAGACCTCAGGGATAATTATGTGCTATTACTCACAAGGAGATGAAATAGGATTTAAACTTTAGAGGAGCGGAGGTAAATCACACAGAACAGATCATTATATGCACTTATAACAAACTCATAGTCCGCACAATATGTCTTGGGGTTGTCTTAAAGCGCAGTGCACTTTCAAATCAGAGATGACAGAAGAATGAATATGACTGGCCCCATCTCAGTCAACACTACGGGGATACAGGAGGATGGGAGGGCATCTGATACACGAGGATATAAGAAGATGGGTATCTGACACACAGAGATATAAAAGGATGGGATGGCATCTGACACACAGGAATGTGGGAGGAGAGGAGGGCATCTGATACAGGGATATAGGAGGAGGATGGGAGTGGATCTAACACACCAGGATATAGAAGGATAGTATAGCATCTGACACAGGAATATAGGAGGATGGGAGGGCATCTGACACACAGGGATACAGGAGAATGAAAGGGCATCTAATGTAAAAGAGGCTCCTCACTTGTTTCTGCAGCTGTAGGTTCTTCTCGTTGGAGATCTGGGAGTCCTGGCTCCTCCTCCTCAGTTCCTCCAGCTGGTCCCTCAAGTTGTTTACTGATAACAGACATATAAATTTAAACAACTGAGACAAAACTTGGATATTACAATTTTGTTTTGCATTAAATAGGCAGTATGTGATTTGTTTCCATTTATTTGAGCAAAATGTGTCTCGTCCCAGTACTTATTGTACATATTGTACAAGCAGCTCTTGTCAGCATCTAATTATAAAGTGTTTTATTGTCTGAGATCCAGAAAGTGCGCTGTTATCATGCTAGTTGTTGTTAGCATTACTGTGATGACAAAACTCCACTCTGGCCTCTGAAAGTAAGGATGCACCGATCCAGGTTTTTCAGTTCTGATACCAATTCTGATACTTTGGGTTTAAGCATCTGCCAATACCAGAGCAGAGACTGAAAAACATGTATTTCCTTAAACCAAAAATAAAATAAGACAAACCTAATCCAATGTGTCCAACCTAATGTGTTATGTAGCTGTTATTTATTCCACTAGGAATTACTGAACCACTTTGTGTAAACATTATGAGACTTTCAGGGTCGACTGCAACCAGAAAATAGTCTTTTTACATCAATTTATATCCCCAACCAGGGCATCGGCCGAACCGATACTCGGAGGCCGACATCCGATCCAGCAGAATTTTCAGGACCAGCGTCGACATCCGATAGCACTATTGGATCGTGCATCCCTATCTGTTGTGAAAAGCGCTTATAAACTCATCACTGTGAATAATTAGGATGTTCAGGATGCATAAGGTAAGTGAAGATAAACTTTTGGACCACTGCAAACTGTTTAAAATGAACTGGTTCTCATTTTTTAGGCAGTAAAAATCAGGTACAGTTGTTGCCAGGTTTAAAGTGGATTGTTTGGCGGTTCACTGAGGACAGAATATTGTAATTGTACAAATCACTTTGCCTTTGTATAGTTTGAGTGACACATTTGAAATCCTGAAATGGAGACGGCTATTCCACTGAGCGTACTAAAGTTTGCAAAATGGTGGCGTTCACTAGTGTTTTTAAAAAGATAAGTGCGTGTGGGAGTTTAAAGGAGTTCTATTCAGAGTTGGGTAGAGTAGCCGAAATCTGTGCTCAAGTAAAAGTCACTTTACTTCAAAATAATATGACTCAAGTAGAAGTACAACATAGTAGTCCAATAAATGACTCAAGTAAGAGTGAAAAAGTATTTGGAAAAAGTACTACTCAAAAGTACTACTCAAGTAAGAGTAACTGCAGGGACGTAACATCTGATTTATAATTTGAAGTGAATGTAATGAGAAGGACAAAACATTAAATACTGCATGAATCTGGTATTTTCAAACAGATACAAAAATGAGCCAAACTAACAAAACAAATGTTCAAATCATTTCATATTGTCAACATAAAACTTTTGTCACTTGCAGACTTACTCACAGTGGGGAGAGTAACCACAACTTTCACTTCACAAAAAGTAAATGTAGAGTAAATGTAACTGAGTACCACCCACCTCTAGTTCCATGTAATTTTTCTAATGGGGGGATGATGTTATGTTATTGCTTTGCCAGGAATGTTCCACAAGATGTGTTGTGTGTGTTGTGTGTGTGTAGTATTGTTCTCACATTCGTTCTCGAGTACTCGTTTCCTCTCGGTCTCCAGCTCCACCCTCCTCAGATGCTCCGTGCTCTGGTGCTGTAGAAGAGCTCGGTCCCTCTCCATCTGCCTGAGGGACACCTCCACAAGCTGACGCCCGCTCATCTGGACACAACACAGCACAGTTTGTAGTAAGGGACAGGACAGAACAGCACATTTTTTATGTTACGGGCGTAATGTTTTTTTTTATGTTAAGTTACTCAAATTAGTTCCAAATTCAATACTTTTGAATTTGTATTTATTTGAATGACTACTCTTTTTCTTTCTATTCACCTTATTTCGGAAGTTGCCGTGGGTGCTGCCATCGTCATTTGGGTTGTATTATTTTGCATGGGGCTAGCGATTTTGACAGCAATAAGTTCCTATAGGACTACAGCGCCATTTTAAAGCCTCCCAGAGAATCGGTGAGGTGTTGACTTGTTGGTCACATGAACATAGAACATTTTACACAAATCAACACTACTTTATATCCTATTTTTGAGGTGAAACTTATCCCAAATTTCGCCATTAAAAAGAATGGAATTCCCTCTTAATCCAGAAGTGCCACCACAAAGAAAGCACGGTTTGGAGCATTTAGAGGCAAAAGTGGGCGGGGCCGAATAAGGTCAATACTTATAATAAAGTAAAATCATTTAGCAGTAACAACACTGCTCGCTGCTTTTGCCCACCGGACCTGCAGTCTACAAAGGTTTACTTGATTCACTTCTCAGAATATTGAGATTAGTTTTAATAGTAGTTTGCAGTAACATTTGTGTGTACTTAGCTACTGCATTATAATGAGGATAAAAGACTCACCTCTTTGTCCAGTTCTTTGACCAGCTTGTCTAAACGGTTGGTGGCGTTCCTGTGGAGAGAAGAGCACATGATACATAACCATCGTCACCACCACCATCATCATCATCATCACTATCATCATCATCATCATCACTATCATCATCATCATAAGCCCAGCAAAGGCACCATAGTTAAGACCAGTGTTTAGTCTAGTAACAGCCTGATTTAGTCCTACTTGGTCCTGTTACTGATCTGCCCATGAAGTCCTGCCTTAAACCTGGTTTGCTCCGAGTTCAGTCCAGTTTTAGTCATTGGTGAGTTTACAATAACTGGCTTGTACTGATCCAGCTTTTCAGTATTGATACTTTAATTATCTGCCGCTACTCGAGATCTGATATTGTACCTGACAAAATCATCAAGGATTCACAGATACTGCTGTCAGGTATCGGTCCTCAGAATATCTTGCAATATTTCAATCTTTATTTATACAGTGCTGTTCTGTATTTAGTTGAAAAAGAACACTTGAATAAGTCTTGTTATAAGCGTATAGTGTGCAAGGAAAAAAATATCAACTATCTGACTCTTGACTGACTGGTATTAGTACATTTATAGTGCACATGCTGCTGATGAATTCATCAAACAGGCAAACAAAACAGCAGGAAAAACCCAGGCCACTTTCACACAACTTCACCATCAAGCAAATGCTGACCCCTCCCACCCACTGAACCATGCTTTCAAGCTTTTCCCCGGCAGGGCGGTGCTACAGAGTTCCAAGAGCCAGGAAAATTGCTGGAAGAACTCAACTGTCCTCACTGCTGCTGCACTTTTAAATAAGACTTGGGCGTATCCATAGACTGTATATATAAATGGGCATAGCTAACCTGCCATCCGCTGCATTCCACACAGGAAGTGAGCATGGGCAGCTCCATCGACTCTGGCTCCAATTCACAAAACGCCGCCTCTCTCTGTAACTGTTGCCGTCAGGCTCGTCATTTTGGTCTTAAAGTGTTCGTATTAACCTACTCTATATGATCCTGGGGTTTTAATTTCGCCATTTTGTCCTTAAATAAAGATATGAACATTAATAACAGACAAATCACGTGCCTTCTTTTCCTTGAGGTCGCTCCCGCTAGCGTTAGCAACAGGTTTGGTTAACAGCATTGCTAAGCTCCGGATTGGCTCTTTGGTTGCTATGATACTCTTGGTTGGAATATGTAATATGCAACTTGGCTCCAAATTGGCCCCTATAACTGCTCTAGCCTCGATGAGCTTCATTTGGCTGGAGCCGAACGCTGTGGGTGACGTCACACTCCCTCAGTCCACTTCTTTCTACAGTCTGTGGGCTGATCACACACAGCTCAGGTGGTGTGTGTGAGGTGCGACTGTGTCTTACTTGCACTTGTGTTCCAGCTCTTCCTTGGCCTGCATCTCATGATCCAACTTCTGCTCCAGATCATGGACCTTCTTCTGGAGCTGAGCACACACAAAGAGGAACATCAGCAACTAAAACTAATAATACATTCAAACTACAGACAACCTACAGAAGTGGAAAGCAACTAAATGCAAATATATTACTGTTGAGAATTTTGTTTTTTTGGTCATTTTAGTAGATTCGGGCAATTGGATTTATACTTATAATTCTAGCCATGTAATTGGAATTGTTTCAACAGCGCGGCAACCTCAGCATCACTACTACTTCATGTCCAATTTTATGTCTGTGAGTTTTTTGCTGATTCACACTAAAATGAATAAATATTTAAAGATGAGGCAGTGACAGGGAGCTGCAGGTGGATGTCACTGACAACATGTTAAACACTACACAAATAAAATGAATAAAATGGAATGATGGTGAAATGAATTCACACTTCTGTGTGTACTTCAAACTGAAGTATTCTACATTTAAAAATAATTGTGTAGTCTTTATTTTAATTGTATTTTAACAGGTTGTTTATTTTATGCTTTACAATTTTAATAAAAGTGACTGTTAGCTTTGAGACACAGTGAGCTAGCTAGCATGAGTCACAAATCCCAATCGTCCCACTGAAGTTTCACTTGTATTTGTTGCAGTTGTTGTTTTTTTTAACAATATTGTACATTCCAAAAAGGGTTTATAGTGACAGGGCATAACATAGTTTCAATATTCTCATTTATCGTGATATTTTCTGTCGCAATATATCACTCTTCAAAATGAGTTATCGTGACAATCCTCTCTCACGTCACATAACTAGCATCTCTGCCGTATTTGTCTGTGTAGGATTCTTCTGGTAGCAAAAACAGCTTAGCCTCTCCCTGTTGTTGGTCCAAGAGAAGAGGTTTGGGAGCACACAGGGGACGTAAACAACAGACGATAGAACAGACACATACTGACCCCAAATCTGTTTTAGATTTTATGCAGTAACAAAACTACACAGAGAAGAGGGTGACACAGGAAGTATTTACAGAAAAGTTTATGTAACACACGAAAGAAAAAACAGGAGAGAGCAGTGCGTAGTGTGATTTTTTTTTATGTTTCATTTCATTTGAGTGCCTTGACGGTGGAAAAGCGCTGTATAAAAAAATGTGACCAATGTGACCATGGCCTGTCCAGATCAGTCTTTGCTAACTAACATCACACAGATGGCGCATGAATATCGGGCAGTCAGCATCATTTTGGTTCTATCAAATGTTTTTTTCTATGGCTTTTCACTGACTTGAAGACAGGAAGAGACGGTTATTAAGAAAGAACAGAAAATTGAACATTAGAAATAACTGATTCAATACTGTAGTGCAGTTATTGCACGTTTCTTTTGGAATTTACATTTGTTTACATTAGCAACTAGAACCAATATGGCGGCAGGTGGCATAAATGGATACTGAGTGAAAAGAGGCTATACGGTGTTTATGTAACTTTTTTGGCCGATGGTGTAGATATGGGGACAGTCCAGGCCATACTGAGTCCAAATGACATGGATTTTCACATATATATTTAATAATGAGAAGAGTTAATTAGCACTTTAACCACACAGATTTCAAACACTACAAGAGTTCTTTAAAGCAGACGTACTGTGTTTGTGTCTGCTCTGTAGTTATAATCTATGACACCTGTGGATCATTATGTTATAATTTGCCCACTTTAAATCGTAATATTCATCTAAAACAACTTAATAAAAGAAACAAGTTCACGTTAGAAAACTGCGGTGCCCAATGGGAGCTGACGTTGATTGGCACAATGGCGTCTTCAAAATAATATACAATTAAAGATTACTCACACATGCACAAATCATTCCAAAAACAACTTCGACAGGGTAAATGAGGAGGAAACAACTATAAGCTCTGAAAAGTCTCTTTTGTAGAATAGGTCTGCTTTAAGGAGTTTACAACTGATTACATAAGTAACCAGATTCAGCATGGCCGTGGGTGGTGCATCTGTCACGTGTCCTATAAAAATGTTATGCAGCATAAAGGCCAACGCACAATGAGGTGTTTTGACTCGCTGCAAAAAGCTCTTTAATTAGCTCTTCAAATTAATCAGTTGGAACTTATCACATTTTAAAGGGCCCATATTAGGCTATTCACCTGGTAATACAGGAAGTGCTCCACTGTATTTTTAAACTCCATACACCTTCACTAAACTCATTTGAATAATTTCAGCCCTGGAATTGCCAATCTCTACTGAACAAAAGGTAAAAGGTAGATGCTAACTTAAAAACTACCGCTTCATGACATCACAAAGCAGAACAGAGCAGTTTGAGCTTTAGAGATATAAACAGACTAATAGTAAAGGATTAACATGTCTAAAACCTCACAAGAATCAATTTTGCACAATATAGAACCTGTAAGTCTGAGGAGAGGGACAGAGCTGACTGAGGCAGAAGACGCTGTTCTAAATATTGTAAATAATGTAAATATGGTATAATCTAGAAATCCATGTTGCAATGATATTTCTAGAACATTGAAACTTGCATCTGTCGGAGCAGCAGTATTGATCCCACCATCCCGGTCTCACCTCAGAGTTCTTGTCTGCGTTCTTCTCTCTCTCCTCCTTCTCCTCTGTGTGGTCTTTACGGTTCTCTTGGTCCTCCTCCTCCTCCTCAGAGGCCTTACCCCCCTTCAGCAGCCTGCAACACAAAACACCACAAGTATGTTGACTAATAAGAATGACCGTGTTTAATGCCTGACAACTGACCACCACCAATTGATACTTTGCAGCTGATGTCATCAACATTCCCTGGGGGTGTGATGCTAACTGTAAGCACTGCCTCGTCTGAAGCTCTGTTACTCAAGTGAGACTTACGGACCATAACAATCTGATTTACTTGACCATACAACAGTTGAGCTGATTTTGTCCCTCGGAAATAACATTACAGTCACAAGCTAGCTAGCATTAGCCGACAGTTTTTTCAGTTAGTCACTCGCACCTTTTTGTTGAAAACTGAACACCTAAACAGGACCATGAACGCTCGGATTGGTCACAGGCTTCTGAAAATGTGTTGTTTAGTTTCAGACATGCTGCACATTCTGCCATAGACATAAGTGCAGTCCCACCAGCGTGATGTCACTTCAACATCAATCAATATAAGTATCATAAGGATATTCATTTGGAGATTTCTTTCAAAAACAATAAATCTCCCATAGAGTTTTATAGCCCCCTGCTCTCCATCTGAAATGTGTTGTTGCAGCTTGTGTGTCTTAGGCTGAACATGCAGCTACAGCGCCCTCTAGTGCTTCCAGGCCACCCAAGACCACACACTTTTATAATACTTTACAAAGATGTGTGGTCTGGAAATATAAGCTGCCTGCACAATTCCTGACAGGCGTGACTGACAGGTGAATCAACCTATCAGAGAAAGGCACAGTCTGTTCATGTCAAAACAAACATGGCACGGCTTAGAAGAAAAAAAAAATAACACAGAGGACTGAGAAACAAGCGAAACACTAAATATAGTATCTGAGGCAATATAAGTTATAGGTTAGGGCCGCTTAGTTTGTCAGATTTTAGTCTTTTTGCCAATTCTTCTGGATGAAATATAGTATCTGAGGCAATATAAGTTGTAGGTTAGGGCCGCTTAGTCAGATTTTAGTCTTTTTGCCAATTCTTCTGGATGTGTTTAAAATGTGAACTCTGACCAGAATCCTATAATTAAAACATAAATTGCAAATCTAATCTAATTCGCAATGTCTGTCAGAAAAACTGCAATATTTTCAGCCCTATTACAGATCCATTTCTTAATGTTACGAGAATATTCAAGAGGAGATGTCTACTGAAAATGAGAGAGAGCCATGCTACAAAATTGGGTGGTTGTCTAATGTGGTCTTCAGTCTTATCCCAGACCCTCCTGCAGGCTGCATTAACAGAAAGTAGGAGGGACTGCAAAGCCAGGCGTCCTCTAGTGGCTGCTGGGGCTCTGTGGTTTGTGCCTAGAAAGTGTGGGGTCCAGACAGCTAAATACTGCATGATATATATAGACAGAACAGATGGTTCATAGTGCAGGCCATTTGAGCGCTGTACTGACGTGATCCAAATGATCTCTGAGAAGGTGTATGGCCTTTAAAGCCACACTATGTAACTTTTAGCAAAAAAATCTAAAAATACAAGTACAGTTCCATGCATGTTTTGATGTGGGAACAAAAGGTCCTATATTACGCAAAATGGAGCTTTAAGCCATGTTATAATGCTGTTAGCTCATCAAAAACATACCTGGAGTTGTGTTTTGCTACATTCACACATATTCACACATCTTTTTTTATTAGTCTGTCTACATCTCCAAAGCTCAAAATACTCTGTTTCACCTTGTGAGGTCATGGAATCGTAGTTTTTAAGTTAACAGCTCCTTTTACCTTTAGTTCAGTAGACACTGGCAATTCCAGAGCTAAAATTATCCACATGATTCTAGTGAAGGTGAATGGAGTTTAAAAACACAGTGGAGCACGTCCTGTATCACCACATGACATCACAAGGTGGAACAGAGTGTTTTATGATTGAGAGAAGAACTCAGCCTATATATGCAGGGTTTGTGTGTTAAACATGTGTGAATGAAACAAAACACAACTCCAGGTCTGTTTGTGATGAGGCAACAACATTATAACATAGATAAGAAAATAGCGTAATATGGGGCCTTTAAAAGCTAAAAAATAATCCATTACGTCTCCATTAACACGTCACACAGACAAAAACCTTGAATATCCCACTCTCCCTCACACTGCTCCATTCACACACAGGATAGGAGGATCATAGCTGACTCAAAAGAGCCAGTCTGTAGCTCAGAGCCCAGCCCAGAGTGCACAGAGCTGGGCATTCTCCACAACCTGGTCCTGATCTTGCTCCAGGGTTAGACCAGACCAAGACCAGACCAAGAACCAGACCAAGACCAGACCAAGACCCAGACCAAGACCAGGCCAGACCAAGACCCAGACCAAAGCACAAGGCCCCATTGTGGAGCAGACAGGAGGGAACTGTTACCGACAGGGCCTTCACATAGTCATTAACCTGCTCGTCTCCATGGAGATGTTATTGCTTTGCCTGGAATGTTCCGCAGTATGGCATTTTACTGGGCACATTAGTTTTGACAGGTCCAAGCAAAAAGATTCAGTTCCAAATACGAATAATAGCTTACATGTGTACAAACTTGAGAAATCATTCAAGATCGTGTCGGCATGATACAAAAATACGAATTACGATTTTGATACTAAGGAATAGACTGGATACTCATACTACAATGATAATAAAAAAACTATATTTCTTTAGACAATAGAATGACATTTTCAGCATTAAATGGTAGTATTTTGTTTTCTATTCCCATGTGGCCTTATATCTGTGTAATCCGTCAGTGTCCAGTAGGTTCCATAGTGGTCCATGGGCGTATACTAGTCTATGTGTCTTATACTTGAAAGGTTCATTTCTGTCCTGTGAATGTGACTTTTTTAGTATCGATACCTGCTCAAATGAGTATCTAATTTCAGTGCTAGTTTTAGTATTGATTAGTATCTGATTTTCGATACTTTTGACAACCCTATGAAAGCATCCACAAGCTTGAACAGGGAATGAAACGCCAACCACTGAGCCACTGTCAAACCAGAGACCCTTCGGTTAATGGGCACTACTCACTGGTCCTCTTTGAAGAAGGTGAAGCCGATGAAGGGCAGCTGGTTCCCGGTGAAGGCTTTGGGTGGAGGGAAGGTCTCCACGTCTCCTCGCTCATCCTCAAAGTCGTCAAAGTTACTGGTGTCGATGTCGCTGTGGAGCTCGGGGACCACCGGGGCCACGGCTGGGGAAAGAGATCGCGCAAATGTCAAATATTTATTATGTTTTTTTGCATGTTAAACAAAGCCTTCTCAATCTGAATGTTTTGTAAATCCTGCTCTACATGATCCTGGTGTTTTTATTTCACTATTTTGTCCATAAATCAAGATGAACATTAATAACAGACCAATCAGGCGCCTTCTTTCCCCCTTTTTTTTTTTATGGCTTTATAGAACATGAGTAATGAATAAGTGGCGTATTAATAAGCACCTTTGTTATGATATTTGCTGTGTGAAGTGATTGTGAGTGAGTGCTGTTTCTGTTGAGCACATGGAGTCATTTAAAGAGCAGTGTGTGGAGCAGGAGCTGACTGCAGCACTTCAGACAGAGGAGCTTTGTACCTCTCACACACACACACACACGTACATACACACACACGCTAACACACAGGCACACTCACAGAACATGGCCTGTCCATGTGAACCTCCTCACAGGACTCCATACAAGTCCAGTCTGGTCTATGGAGACACAGTTCACATCATACCAGAGCCAGACACAGTGCAGTGTGCGTGACGGTACATAGTGACAGAGTCAGGGTCTTGAACAGGTGACCCTTCACGAAAATGTTCTACAGTCACTTTGTTCAGTCTGTGTTAACGTTTTCTTTTCTTTGCTGGTTTAATTTGTTGAACCTCAAAAATCGCAACCGGCTACATAACGATGTCAAAGAGTGTGGAAACATCATTGAGATTCAGAGCAAATGGATCTGTTTAAAGCCAGGAAAATAATGGCAGATCCTGCTCACCCACTGCACTCAGACTTCAAGCCCCCTCCCTCTGGAAGACGCTTCGTTGAGCCCAGATGTAGAACCAACAGATTTTAAAACTCTTTCATTTCTCCTTAATAACTCCTAAAGGACTGGTCACTGCAGCACATTGCCTTTACCTTCACTTTACTGGCTTAACTGTGTACTGCTGTTGTATTTATGTACTTCTGATTCTTGCTTGTATGATGTTCTTAGGTGAATGTTTTTAAGATGCTGGCTCCATCAGAATTGCCCCTCGGGGATCAAATAAAAAAATGTAATGTAATCTAATCTAATCTAGGGTTTAAAAGGCTTGTGACGTATTCATTAGACTAGCACTGACACAGAAGCTCCTGGACTTTTGGAGCTCTTGGTTTCAAGTAGGTTTCAGTAAGTTTGTTCATGTCAGCTGTGAAGAACACTGCATGCTGGGTAATAAAACCAACAGTCAAGAGCATGTTCTGAGCAGGATATGAACCCAGGTCTTCAGTACAAATCCATTGTCATATCCATTATACACTGGCTCCATCTGTTGGTTATTTGCATATAGCCTACTGCAGAATAGGTTTTAAGGTTCAAATAAAATTTTACCATTGACGTCAATCATGTGGAGCATGTGCATTTAAGTCAGTGGTATTTTTTATGGATACTTTACCTTTATGGACACAGTATGTAACTCTAATGTCTAGATGAGGCATGTCACCTGCATGATTCCATGAAAAAAAAAAAAAAAAAATTCCATGGAGATGGATCAGTTTTATGCCATACTGTGTAATATTATAGCCAAAGGAACAACATTTCCATGGAAACAAACAGGAGGAGGCCCTCATCCAGGCCAAGTAAGAGTCAGGTTTGTGGAGATGCAAGCCTGCTCACAGCAAGGATGCATATTTATCTGCGTTTTTTAGTGCAATAAAAACAACCACAATGAAAAATAAAAACAAAAAAACATGCTTTCATTTTAGTCTATAAGAGTTACACATGTGAAAAGTAATTGCACCCATCGCATAATTAGTCCAAATGTGACAGAGGGTGAACAGTCATTTTCATGTTTGTTGTGCCAGGTGCAAGGGAACAATCCAATAAAAAGCCATAAAGAAGCCCAAACACACAGACGTGTGAGCTGCTTTACTTGGACAGCCTCTCTGTGGTCCATACCTGAACCACAGCGCTTGTTATGGACCTCAATATGGACCTCATTATAGACCTCATTATGGGCCTCACATGTGACTGAGATGTGACTGATCTTCTGCCCCACACACCAGCTCCTGACCATGAGAACCAACAGAGGATCATGTGGTGAAAAGGAGAGGACACCAACCAACCCTTGTGGCTCCGCTTCCCAGCATGCTCTCTGCTAGTGGTCTGCTAATGACAGAGCAAGAGATGGAGAGGGAGAGATGGATAGAGAGAGGGAGAGAGAGGGGGAGAGGAGAGCGGGCGCAAGAGACTGACAGAGAGGAGAGGGGGAGAAAAAAGACAGAGGGAGTAAGAGAAAGTAGGGCCCCTCTCATTAGGGCGCACACCCAGACACACCCAGTGCACCGGGGGCCGACGCAGTGGCTCCCTGCTCTACATCTGTATGTGACCCACTGTGGCCTCAGAAATCATGGTCAGAATGGCGTCTTTTTCTCATAACCAATGCCGCCATTTCTCGAACCAAAACAGACTCGATGGAGATGACATCTCCAACTTAAGTTCTACTGCAGAGCGCTTACACAGCAATCCAAGAGGCTGGGGAGGGTCCACTCACACGAGGAATTTTGCACACACGAGGAATTTTGACAATCACTATTATGGAGTGTTCTGTGTTCTCACACCTGCGGCACACTGAACTGAGCCACAGCCCGATGACATCATCAAACAGTGCTGTTTGTTTACATGTCCGTTTACATGTTAGATTGTTTACATGTCTGTTTGTTTACATGTCCATTTGTTTACATGTCTGCTTACATGTCTGTTTACATGTCTGTTTACATGTCCATTTGGTTACATGTCTGTTTGTTTACATCTCTGATTGTTTACACATCTGATTGTTTACATGTCTGTTTGTTTACACGTCTGATTGTTTACATGTTTGTTTACACGTCTGATTGTTGACATGTTTGTTTACATGTCTTTGTTTACATGTCTGACTGTTTACATGTTTGTTTACATGTCTGATTGTTTACACATCTGATTGTTTACATGTCTGTTTGTTTACACGTCTGATTGTTTACATGTTTGTTTACACGTCTGATTGGTGACATGTTTACAGGTCTCTTTGTTTACATGTCTGATTGTTTACATGTTTTTGTTGTTTGTTGTTTTGTTTACATGTCTGTACATGCCTGAAGTGTGCTGTGTCTGTCCTGTTGCACTGGACAAATGCAGAGCGCTTTATGACTGAAAAAAGGCACTTACTTCATTGGATGTTTTACTGTACTTGAACCCTGAAGAAACATGTGTCACTCCTGCAAGGACTGTCTCTCCACAGACCTGACTTGTAACGTTTCTGGTGAAGGCCCCTCCACCTGCTTGTCTCCATAGAGTAGTTCTTTCTTTGCCTTGAACATTCCAAAGTACGGCATAAAACTGATTTACTCCATTGGAGAATGTTTTTAACTTTGCATCTCCATGGAAACATGTAGATTGCGTGGCCGCCACGAGGAATCTTACATAGTGCTGCTTTAAGAGCTTATAAACACATGACTGAGGACATCCAGCTATGTGGTCACTAATGTTCTGTCGTGTGATTATTTTCAGTCAGTCATATTAAATTATCATCAGTTAAATCAAATGTTGTGGTCATTAGTTTTATTATTATTTATGATGGACTGCTAAATATGATCAGATTATTGTCTTTGGAATAATGAAGGAAAAAAAAAAAAAGTTTAAATAATCATTTTTGTCAATATCAGTTCTACACCTTCAAATGAAATCCAAACCGTAGCAGTCCACTTCCTCTGTATACAGCCAAGCAGGCAGTAGCCAGGGGTACGGGGGTGCAGCGGTGGTCGGGTTGCACACTGCAGCCCCCTCACACTGGGCACTTTCTCTGTTGTTTTAATCAGATCCACCTGAGCTCCAGAGAGAGAGGGTGTCTGTGTGGAGCCGTACCCACACACAGTGCTCCTTTTTAGGCCACACTTCCTCCAGGACCTGCCTCCTTCCTCGGCACACAGGCTCACACAGTTAAAACTACAGAGGTGTGGGGGAGCTCAAAGGGAAAGTGGGCATGGTAAATATTCATAGTCGTTCCATTAGCGGTGTAAAGCTGCCTCTGTCGTGCTCTGGTTTGAGTGACGGGTGTGTTTGACCAATCACAGTGAAGAGTGGATTCTAAAAGGAAGCAGATTCTAAAAAATAATATACATTTGTACAATCATGAGTCATATAAACTGAAATAGTGATAAAAACAATTTGAACGATTTGACTTAATAACTACTTAGTGTTAAAGAAGACGTGCTTTTGTCTGCTATATAGTTATAATCTATGACACGTGGATCATTATGTTCTAATTCGGACTTTTTAAATTGGAATATTCATCTAAAACGACTTAATAAAGAAACAATTACGCTGACTTCTGGGTTGGAAAATTGTTGGAGCCCAATGGAGCTAAACAGTGACAGCCTGCTCAGGTTCTGGAAGTAAATTTTCCATTCAAAATTCAAATATTAACAGTACAAAGACATTGCAGAGGCTAACCAGCTACGTGCTAACTACTATCCATAGGACCAAAAAGGCTGTTTAAATTGCACGATTCTGCCAAATGTTTTAATATCTTTTAATATGATTTTTTTGGAAAGTTTATGAAAAAAATGTATCGGAAATTTTGTTCCAGAACAGTAGGGTGGACGGTCATTTCCCACCTGCCCCTTTACGCTAATGTCGCCGTAAAACATCATGTCAACAAAAGGCCGCATGATGTCGGCCCCTTAATAACTACTTAGTGTTAAAGAAGACGTGCTTTTGTCTGCTATATAGTTATAATCTATGACACGTGGATCATTATGTTCTAATTCGGACTTTTTAAATTGGAATATTCATCTAAAACGACTTAATAAAGAAACAATTACGCTGACTTCTGGGTTGGAAAATTGTTGGAGCCCAATGGAGCTAAACAGTGACAGCCTGCTCAGGTTCTGGAAGTAAATTTTCCATTCAAAATTCAAATATTAACAGTACAAAGACATTGCAGAGGCTAACCAGCTACGTGCTAACTACTATCCATAGGACCAAAAAGGCTGTTTAAATTGCACGATTCTGCCAAATGTTTTAATATCTTTTAATATGATTTTTTTGGAAAGTTTATGAGAAAAATGTATGTATGTATGTAATAAATAAAATAAATAAATACAAATACATGTATAAAAAATAATAACAGAAAAATAATACAAAAATAAAATAAATAAAACAATAAAATGGGGTTGATCGGAAATATGAAATCTTGAAAATAAGCGATTAAAGATGGGTCAAACATGCACGAATCACTCCAAATACAACTTCAGAGGGTAAATAAGAAGGAAGAACTATTTTTGCATTATGAATCTTGTCTTTCTTCAGGCTTTAATTAGACTCATTTAAGTGGTATTAGCCTATATAATACAAATTATATATATACAAAGCCAAAAGCCATATTGTGAGAGTTGAATTCTGTTAAATCTCTATAAATGTAAGTAAATATTGATTAATATGCATATGGTAGACTCTTCCAGCACTTAATAATAATAATAATAATAATAATAATAATATTA
>KN478085.1:23128-49479 GCA_000787095.1 Periophthalmodon schlosseri | reverse complement strand
GCAGAAAAAGAGAGGGAAGGGAGGAGTGGAGAGGGGGGGGTTAGAGAGTGGAGGGAGAAAGCATGGAATGGGATAGAGAGATACTTGATGGAGAGAGAGAGAGTGGAGCGAGAAAGAGAGAGGCGGGTGGAGGAGGGGGAGAAAGGAAAGAAAGAAGGAGAGGAAGTGGGAGAGAAAAAGAGAGACGGAGAGAGAGAAAGGAGAGAGACGTGGTCCAAGAAGTACGGAGGCAGCAAACATAGCAGCTGGAGTTTGAGCCAAGGAAAACTAGAGCAAACTTGACCTCTGGAAGAAAAGTGAAGATACTGGAACATGTTTTTACCGTGGGTGATGTTTTTATTTTATGCATGTTTTTATCAAGAGGCAAAGTTGCACTGCAGAAACAAGGGATTTAAATAAAGTAGTTATTAATAAAAGTAGCTTCAAAGTACAGGCTGCCTTCTCGCTGTGGGGCAGGAGCGCTGACCATTCATCTACTAAGCCATGTAGTAAAATAATGTTTAGATATGTAAAACATGGTCAAAGGTCAGGTCAAAGGTCAGGTCAAAGGTCAGGTCAAAGCAACTGACGCATACAGAACACATTTTTTGCCAGCAGAGGGCACAAAGCATTTCCAGTGCAAAAACAATGGCTGCTAGCTATAAACAGCAAATGCTTTGTGTTCTTGAGAAGGACCTAATTTGCATGATTATTCACAAATGCATGGACAAAAGAAGACACAACTCAGGTATGTGTTTGATGAGAGGACGACACAGGTTGAAAAATAAAATTATATTCAACACAATATGGGCCCTTGAACAGTGATATAGTCTATGTTCATTAGTGTCACTGTTTATATAAATGTAAAACCAGGGCTGTAGTCAACTAAATAAATTCTTAATCGACTAAAGACATGTCCTGCCGATCGATTACTCGACTAAAAAAGGGGCGTGGCAAAAGTTCTCTGCGTATCTGACCCAAACTGCACTCACAAGACTACACCTGCACGGGAGTTCATGCAAAAACAACTATTTATGCAGAAAAAGTATTAGGAAACAATGCATTTATATAAACACAGATTAAAATTGTGAATCATGAGTTTAATCCGCCTTTATATAAATACCAACTCACTCCCTCACTAACCTCCCCTTTCTGCTGTTGTCCCATATAAATCCTTATAATCCAAATAAAATAATTAGTCAACTTAGACTAATTTTGGTTGACTAAGACACCATCTACTGAACGACTGAGGACCTACAGCCCTGTAGGGATCATTTGTGAGATCGTGACACTAGCAGTCACGTCTCTGGCCTGTGTCCTTGAGCCTAAATCTCTCTGTATCAGAATACCTCATCTGCATAAGTAATTCCACTTCACATGGAGCCCATCGATTGTAACTTTATCTGAGGGATCCGACAGAGTGACGCTTCAACCCATTCATCAAACCGGAGTCCCACCCTGCTAAGTCATGGCTCTGCTCAGTATGCCCGGTGTGTACATTTTGTTTATTTTTCCTGCTGGCAACTGATTTCACAGCAAACATTTTTTATAGTTCATGAAAGGAACAAAAGTAGGCACTGTGTAAAGTGTCTATTTGCATCAACCCAAAACATGCACAATAGGTCAAATCCTCCAGCTAAGGTAGTCCTGACCAAGACTAGGACAAGGCCTACCCAAGGTCTGGGAGTGGGCCCCCAGGAGCTGCTTTGGGTCCACTGCTCCTGACTAGGCCTGTCACGATAACACATTTTGAAGCACAATATATTGCTACACAGATATTCTGCGATAAACGATAATAATGAAACTACTTTACGCCACTGACACAATAACACTAATGCAGGATAATCCCAGTAAAGCATTTTAAATAGACAGTGTCATTAAAAGGCCTGAGCTGCAACAAATAAATAACAAAATGAGCCAATAATTCACCAAACAAGTGACGTATTTAACCTTTTACAGCTCAAATGTTATTGCATTACAACAAAAATACCCCAAATCTCCCCATTTTTACAATGAAATTATATATACGATAAATATTGAGCACCAAATATATATTGTTCCAGCTTTCATATATTGAACCGTAAGTTGATATAATAATTATTGTGGCCTACTCCTGACAGGTTGCCTCAGTGGCATTGAAGAATGGATCAAACGCAGAGGACAAATTTCTCTACAAGGACAATGGTAAAAATGTACTTTAACTTTAACCTTACAAAATGGGATCAAAAAGTTCATAACGCACAGATTTTTCCTGAAAACTATAGAAATGCTGAATCTATGCAGGGTTTTGGTCAGGAGTAACTAGGTGTGTAACTTTTGGTTGATAGAGGAAACTACAGCACCACAGTTATTGGTACTTGCTTGGCTTTTCATAGTGCAAAAATTACTATAGACATGAGTTTCATCTTTATCACTATATGTCTACAATAAGAACAAAAGTACATACGTGACCAGGGACTTGTTGATTTGATACAGGCCTTGAAGTAAGTAGATCTTGTTTTGCCTTCTCACGGTGGGCGGGCTCATTTGAATATTTCCTGGTATTTTTCATTCCTACTTGTCCTTTGCCTCGTTGTGATAATGAGAAAAGTACTGTATAATCCAACCACCTGAGGAGTCCAGCCAGAATGTGCCTCCAATTAAAGTAAGTCGCTGCCAAACCATAAAAACCATCACCACTTTTACCAGGCTCTGCAGAAAAGCAATTATTTTTAATGCCACCATGTCAGGATCCCGCCTTAACTAGCCCCGAAAAATACATCCTTCTGAACAAATAATTGAGGTGACGATACAAGTCACTGTAATTTCTAGAATAACAACTACACCCACTAAAATAGACAGCACAAAGAATTGGACTAATTTGGTTTTAACTATAGGGTTAATACAGTACAATAGAAGGCTACGGCTAAGGCTGTAATAATGAACTAATATTAAAGCCATACTATGTAACTTTTTTCCAGACTAAAATAAAAGCCTGTTTTTTCATTAAGGGTGTTTTTATTCCACTGGAAAACTCATAAAAACATGCAGAATTACAGTGAGCGGGCTTGCATCTCCACAAACCCGACTCTTATTTAGCTAGAAATGGACCTTCACCTGCTTGTTTCCATGGAAATGTTATTTATTTGGCTATAATATTCCACAGTAAGGCATAAAATATATCTATTTCCACGGTGAATGTTTCAAAGTGTGGTTTTAACTTTGTATTTTCATGGAATCATTCAGGCGACTTTCCAACTCCAGAACGTTACATACTCACTTCATGTTATTACACTTTTTCCTGATCTATGTTTCCTCATCAAAAACATACCTGGAGTTGTGTTTTGTTTCATTCACACATGTTTAACACACAAACCCTGCATATTTAGACTGATTTCTTCTCTCAAACAGAAAACATTCTATTCCACCTTGTGATGTCACGTGGTAATACAGGAAGTGTTCCACTGGTTTTTTTTGGGTTTTTTTTAAACTCCACACACCTTCACTAGAATCATTTGGATGATTTCAGCCCCGGAATTGCCAATCTCTACAGAACAAAAGGTAAAAGGGGGGAGCGGCGGGACAGGGGTTAATGCTGTGGACAGTACGAGATCGTTGTTATGGGCCATTATAACCGGAGCACTCACAGGAGCATCTGTGTCGCTTATGGAAAATATCTAAACTGGAGACTCATCTGGATCATGTGATGTTTAGCAGCTTCAGCTGGTGAAGACTTAACTGTCCCTGTAGACTTAACTGTCCTCTGCATTTGACCCATCCTTCATTCCCGTGATCTTGAGGGGCTTGACCGGAAACACCCTCACTGCAGGATTCCAGGTTATGACAATCTTTTGTGCATTTTTTGTGTTGATGGAGGAAACTGAACCCACCCAGACACAGGGAGAACGCGCAAAACTCACCCAGACACAGCAAGATCATGCAAAACCCACCCAGACACAGGGAGAAAGATGAAAAAAGGAGAACCTTTGTGTTGTGAGGGAAGAGTGGTCGCCGCTCACATCTTAACCTGTCACTTTTGTTTTTAACCCATTTGTTTTGTGTCATTTTGCTCGTCGTTAACTTGCAAACTATCGTTTCATGACATCACAAGGCTGAACAGAGCATTTTGAGCTTTGGAGATGTAGACAGACTAATAACACATAAACATGTGTGAATGAAACAAAACACAACTCCAGGTATGTTTTTGAGGAGGTAAAAGCATTATAATATAGCTAATAGCTCACAAGAGACAATTTTGTGCAATAAACCCAATAAACACAGACATCAAACCCAAGAATTGTCAATGTTTCTACCAAGGGAACTAAATGTATACTAGCATTGGTTTCGATTATATTCCAGATGGCACCCCCTATGGTACATAAGGCCGATAACACATATCCTAAAAAGTGCAAAAATCGTCCTGACCCATCAGTCTATCCAGACACAGGGAGAACTCCACACAGAAACACTCAACACTGTGTGGGAACTGAACCTACTTTTTTGCAACCCTAATAAAGCCCAAAACAGCATTAGAAGCACTCACAGGAACAGGCCTGTATATCCATTTACCTTTTGCTCCCATCTTTGCACACCATCTCTGTAATTTCCTCCTTGCTGAGTACGACTGGATGCTCGCAAAGTGTTTATCTATAATAGCAATCTGTGGCTGCGTTTCGCTATGGCAGTGGCAGCGCCTTGTTCAGGTTCAGAGGGGGAGGAGTGACCTATCAGCGCTGTCCCAAACCCTATCATTACTCTGTTTATAACATAGGCGCTTCTCTGGCCTTTACCCAGCATGCACCTGGCTCCAGTCACTTCAAATCATTCAGTCCGTTTGAAAAGAGGACGTTGGCTGCGCTTTCAGACCCACGCTCCATTGACAGGCATTTGAAAGTAATGAAAAGGTTTTAAAATGATCGTGTTTAGAGGTGAGTAGCCGGTAATTGTGCATGTCCTATGAGTGACCGTAAAAAGTATTGAGTTAGGTTTGATGGAACAGGTAAATATAGTGCCGAGAGTAAAGTCATTTTAACTTGAAAAAATAAATGTGTATTACATAACTTAACTGCAATAAATGCAGTGTTCGATATGCATTTTCATATACATTTAGTATCTCTGTATACCTTTTGAATGCATTGACACCAGGTGAGAGCATATGGAAGCAGTACAGTTCAGTTAAAAAATGGCTAAAACAATAGCTGCAAGTTGCAATGATTTATAATTAAGATCATTTTAATGCTACACTACACTTTTACCACCTCATGACATCATCGGGTGGGACAGTGTGTTGAATATGCAGGATTACTGATTGAATGAAACAAAATAACTGAAAATTATAACCATTTGCATCACCTCTAAATATACCGTATATAACAATAAGTTCCCATAGGTTGTTGTGGTTAGCTGTTCAAAATGTTATTATCATTTCCCCATACGAAAATTTCAAACTTATAGCAGAATGAGAATATAAAGAAAAGTCAAAGAAAAGTCAAAGTTTGTCCTATGTTGGGATTTATTTTAGTACTTGTATATATATATTAATACCAGTATTAGTATCAAATTATCTTGGTCTATATATTTAATAACTAATAACTTCTCGAGGTAAGTATATTATATATAACTGCCATCATGGTAAATGGTTATTTTTGTTTTGCGCTGTTCCACCTTCAAGGCACTCAAAACGCTTTACATCAAGGAACCACTCACCCATTCACACACACATTCATACACCAGTGTACACAGACACCAGGGGAGAGGTGGGTTAAGTGTCTGGCCAAGGAGGGGAGAGGTGGGTTAAGTGTCTCGGCCAAGGACACAACGACAGCATCTGTGGGAATCACACTGCCAACCTGTGGGTCAGTGGATCTGACCGCTCTACCAATGATGTTTATCTCGAGAGCGGGATTCGAACCTCCAACCTTCGGATCAGTGGACAAACTCTACCAACTGAGCTACTGTCGCCCGTCATAAGTCGCCATGGGTTGTCTTTGACTGCTGGAAATGACTATTTACTCTTTACCCAAAGAACTTTTCACAGCGTAGAACATGCCCATATCCATACTTCATCACTCCATTCTTAAGATACAGTGGCATCCATTGATTGAATCCAAGAAATGCTTCCTATTTCCAATCACAGAAGCCACACAAAGACACGCAGTAATTATACTTCAGAGGAAGGCTGACCACATGTATCGGCGTTCTCTCGCGTGACACTTTATACTCACATTTTACTGGCAAATGCTATGCAAAAGACACACTCTCACTTCCCCGCGAAGTCAGTACAACCGCACGAGTGTGGACCGTCTCAAATGAGCCGGAGGGTCTAATGTATATGCATGTTTTTATTTATTTATTTATTTCTGTGATATCCAATATTTGTCTTGCTGTCATGGCTGATAGCAAGTTATTGAAAAACGTCTGTGTGTGTTTATGTGTGTAGTTTTTATCATGACGTACTTACCTTTTCAAAAACAAATCTATAGCCACTTATCAGCCGATGCTAAAATTATAGTATCAAAAGTTTTTACTTGTTTAAACAGATATTGATCAAAAATAAATAAATAAGTAAATAAAAAAATCACATAAATAGGACAAATTTTGACATTTCCTGAATAGTTTTATAGTCTTGGTCTAATATCAAAACCTATAAAAACTTACAAAAATATTAATGAAAAAATATATATATATATTTTGTCTTGAAAATAAAGCTCAGTTGTCTAAAAAAATATCATTCTGGCATTGAGACTGGAAGTAAAATCTGTATAGTGTCAAGTCAGGTCTTTTCTTTAGTCTCAAAATGGAGTTTGAAGTTTTAGTATAGTGACAACACATAAACATACAGCCTACCTCTTTTGCTTCATTTCTCTTCTATTTCCATTGTGATGTATTTTTATTTTACCAGGCAAAATATTAAGAACAAGCACTCAAAGGGAAGGAAGAGGGATTTTAACTCCCCAGTCTGTTTAAAAAGACATATCTGATACACAAAGGACACACTGGGAATAATACTCAATACCGATTCCAGTACCATGATGATAATATATTGTCTCTTTGTTTAGACAATAGAAGGTTATTTTCAACATTAAACCACAGTACTTTATTTGATTATTTGAGATCACCTTGTGGTCTTATATCTGTGTAATCCCTGTCCTGCACCTGTCCCTGTGTGCCCAGGTGCAGCTTAAAACAACCGTATTTATCAAAACATCATTTTAAGCAATCTCTCATACCACCTGATATTGACATTAGCAACAAAACGTTCTCCATCCATAATGAACGGTGTTGAACGCGAAAAGCAGGGAAAGAACGTGATTAGGTGTGACGCAGGTGAACGTATCGGTTGTTTTAATAGTGGAGGAGATTGGTGATTTTAAAGTAAAAACTGAGGAGACGCGGAGCTGAGGGGCCGTGACAGAATCAGGTTAAAAAGATGGCGAATAAAAGATGATGCCGTCTCTTTGTATCAGGGCTTTGTTGAGCACAAGAAAAGCTGCAGCATTTATAAAACTCATTAAGATGCAATTAATCAGTTTGAGCGCTCAACTGGCCTGACCTATGACTAATGATTTACAGGCTTAAAGTCCATGCGTCAGTGGAGTGTTGCGACGGAGCTATTTTCATCTGTTCTTCAGGGTTCTTGGAAATTTCTTCTGTTTAGTTCGTTGTTCGTCCGTTGTTGTTTTGTCTTATTTTTGCTAATAATGTGTAATCTTTATTTAAAGCAACGTCGCATAACTTTCTGTAGATGGGTTGTCACCTGGGTGATTCCACGGAAATAGATAGGAACTTTCTTAATGCCATACTGTGGAATAATATATGAACCATCTCGCACTCTGAGGACCTCAGGGACCGGCCTCCTGCTGGTGCCCAGAGTCAGGACTAAACATGAGGAGTCAGCGTTTCAGTTTTATGCAGCTAAAATCTAAAAACAGTCTCCCTGAAGATGTGAGACAGGCCTCTACTTTGACAATGTTTAAATTCAGGCTCAAACCGGTTCTGTTTAGCTGTGCATATGACTGAAAGGTTTTTATTCTGCACTCTTCTCTTTTACTCTTTTACTATTAATTTTATGACTGTTATTTATGTTTTGATTTGTTGTATTGTGATTTTATTCTTATTCTGTAAAGCACTTTGAATTACTTTGTGTACGAATTGTGTTATACAAATAAACTTGCCTTGCCTATTATAACCAAAGGAACATCTCCATGGAGACAATGAGGAGGCCCTCTTCTAGATAAGAATCAAGTTTATGGAAATGCAAGCACTCAGTGTCATCATTTACGTGTGTAGTGGAGAATCAGTTCTCCAGTTTTGAACAGAAAGTCAACCAAAATAAAAGCATGTTTTGTTTTCATTTTGGATGTTTTTATTGCACAGAAAAACTAGAAATCAAGTGCTCAGGTTCAGTTCAGTTCAGATACCTACCCAGAACCCACAGCACACACTCCAGGTGACATGTCCTCTGGTATAGCAGTGTATGTAGGTACCCAGTGGGTGAAGTGTCTTGCTCAAGGACACAACAGCACGCATTGGCCACTTGAGCTGCTGTCACCCTCTGTTATTATTTCAAACAAAAAACAAACTTACAGTTTCATTTTCAGTTGGCCAGATCTGCTCAAAGTTGCAGTGGTAGCACTCTCAACTATGGTCTGACAATTTGTGTTTTTTGTACAGTCACAGCTATTTCAGATGACATCACAACATTATAGGCCAATGATATTTAATACACATGAGGGCAGCTTAAATGAATATTGTTAAAATGCAGATTTCTGTCATTATATATATATAAAAAAAGTATTATTATAAGAAATTATTAGGATTAACATTTGTGAATTTACTTCTCAGATATTTCATAGGAAAGTACAATGTAAACAATAGGGAAAACAGGCTCTTGCCCCCAATGTATGACATCATATTATAGAATCTGAAACTACCAATAGCTTACTTGTTGAACGACATGACTGAAGCTTAGAAACATAGATAATAGGGTTGTCAAAGTATCGAAAATCAGACATTAATCGATACTAAAAAGTCACATTCACAGGACAGAAATGAATCTTTCCTGAATTGCTTTAGAATGATCTTGCGCTGTATAAGAACAAGTATAAGCTCACATAAACTAGTATACGCCTATGGACCACTATGGAAACTACCTGGACGACTGAGGGGTCACACAGATATAAGAAAACATAATATAAAAGAAAGTGCTACGATTTAATGTTGAAAATCACATTCTTTTTTATTATTATTGCGGTAGTCTATTTTGTATCGAAATCAAGTTTGAAATTTTAGTATTGTGACAACACTACTCCCGACACTCCTCCGGTACAGCTCCGTGCATGAATAAGTCATCAGCACTGCTCTCCTGTCTGCTGTCTGCTGGGCTCCTCTCACTGGTGTAAAAACTCAAGTGTTTATGGGAGATAAGAGGCAGAGCAGGTCACGGGCCCCATAACTCCGTTTATCGCCCCTCGTCCGCGCGACCAAGCCTCGTTTTATGGGTGAATTTGCAGAAGACGAATTTTTAATTAGAGAAGTTTGTGGAGCGAGCAGCACGGCCCTAATGGGAGGTGTAAAAGGAGCAAGGAGAGGACATCTGCACATGGTCATTACGGAGATATCTCACAAAATGGGCCAAGAATAAAGTTCTGTAATAGTCATGTTGAATTGTTATTATTATGGTCTTTTAAACATAGCTCACATCTTAGATACTGAAAACATAAATAAACTCGCACTAATATATTACACTATTTGCCAAAACAAAGCAGAACCAATCCAAAAGCTGATTCCCACTCAGGCCAACGCATACTGTTGTTGTGTCCTTGGGCAAGACGCTTCACCCATCTTGCATATGTATGAATGCGGTGAGTGCGTGAGTGAGTGAACGGTGGTCGGAGGAGCCAGTAGCGCTGATTGTCAGTCTCGCTTCCGTCAGTCTAACCCAGGGCAGCTGTGGCTACAACAGAGGCTTGCCATCACCGAGCATGGAGTGAATGAATAATACAATGTAAAGTTTTATAACTGTGTAGTATTTGGGTATCGATACTTTTCTCTAACTCAAATACATGTGAAGATGTACCCAGTTTTTTCCACGTATTTGAGCACAGTGTGTGTTCACGTTTCAGTACAGATATATTGTATAAGCAGCTGCTGAGGTCAAAATACAGCTGTGTACACTCCACATCACTCTGCATTTTACTGTCCGATAATCAGGAAGAGTCTGGTTAGCATGCTAGTTGTCATTACCGTGATGGCAAAACTCCACTACGGTTTCTGAAAGTTCTTAAAAGCGCTTCTAAACCAATTGCGGTGAATAATTAAGACGCTCGGAATGCGTAAGGTAAGTGAGGAGTAACTTCGGACCACTGCAAACTGCAAGCTTGTTTTTAAGGTGGTAAAAATCAGGTGCAACGCCTTTAATGACTTCTAAAATACTTTTGTTTAGAGGTGGATTTTGTGTTAGTCGAAAGCAGGTTTGAGGTGTTGGGAAACGAGTTGGGTTTATTGATTTTCTTGGAGGCTTATCTTTATTAAAGGAGTTTCGCTTGTCGCAGAATTACTGACTTTGGCCATTAAGGTGTGCTGATTCTATTTCCCATTATTGTAAATTCCTGCCTCAGAGACTCAGATGGCTTAGGTTAATAGAAAATGCAATGTTGTGTCCCGGGTTAATCGTATCACGGTCTGAGGAAATAATGCCAAACTTTTTATCGCTCACAATATAATATAAAAGACATCAGGAGAAGGGAATGGCCTATACCCCAAAGACATCAGGTTTATTAGAAGAGAGGCAGGATGGTAGATTAACATGGTCAGGGTCAGAGAGGAGGACAGTGAAGGCAATGACTCACTGAATGGTCTGGGTTACTCAAAATAGTAGTGGTAGTTAGTTATGATACACTTGTGGCAGTAGATGAAGTTATAGTCAGGTAGATATGATAATATAAGGCTCTAGAGCAATTTTGGTCAATGGTCAAATTTTATACAGCGCAACCTTCAAGACACTAAAAGCGCTTTACATCAGGGAACCACTCACCCATTCATACACACATTCATACATCAGTGTACACAGACACTGGGGGCGAGGTGGGTTAAGTATCTTGCCCAAGGACACAATGACAGCATTCCTCTGTGGGAGCTAGAAGCGCATCGGCAAACTGTGTTTCAGTGGATCTAACCCCTCAACCAATGATGAGCTCCTCTGGACCATATTAACATTTTTATCACATTTCTTTGCGATTATCTGTCTTCATCAGTCTTCTGGACCTACCATGATGGTAACTGTTGTTGTATGTGCAATAAAAGTACAGCACTCCAAACTGAAATGGATTTACTGTTTAAAAAATGAAGAAATGCCAATATACAAAAAATTGCTAGAGTTAGTAGTAATACAATTATACATGTCCTACGCACCTGGGTAATACTTGGCTTCCTGTGGCTTTTTCCTGTCATCCCAGGACATAGTTTGGTGTTAGGACAGTTGGTAAAAAACATAGTGAATGAATGAGTGAATGGTGGTCTATCTTTGTGCAACCCTCCTAAGTTGCCGGAGCCCTATGCACAATGTAAATGAGGAAAGTTAATTTTTAAGTAATGTACCGCTCTCAGTATAACGAGCAACATTAGAATACTAATTACAACACTGTTCAGTACCAGCAATCTGACCAGAACTGAAGAAGCAGCTTGGATGAGCAGTTAAACGTCTTCACTCCTACAGCTTTTTGTCCAGTTGACAGATTGAACTTTTTTACTACTAAATTGTTGTGTTTTAATAGTATTTTCTACTGTTCCAGGTCATTTTTGGCAACTTTAGTGCAAACTATAAATTTGCAGCTTTCTGGTAAAAAAAAAAAAAAACAACAACAAAAACGTTTACATCTAAGTGTGTCCTGGCTCCAGTGGCCTCTGCAGTTTCCAGTAGTTGGTGACATCACGAAAGACTGCCCTGATTACAGCCAGGGGTTTCTGATTACAAACACCAGGGCTGCAGGGGCGGAGTTTAAAGGGTGGATACCTGTCAGACCAATCACAATGTTCCTTATCCCCCCAGTCCCCGCCCCTCCTCCCTCCTCACACTCTTCGTTAGTCCTCCAGGTACTGCCCAAGTTAGCACATCCACATATTGATGAGTTCAACATTACACACACACTACTTTCAAACATAGACAAGTCCTATGAAGTGTCTTGCCCAGAGGCGCAACAATAGCTTTCACTGGTTTGACTGCACGCTACTGTTGCGCCTTTGGGCTGGTGGGTGAGTGTTATAGTTTACAGCTCAGAAAGTATGTTGTAAAGTATGTTGCATAAGAGATAAGAGAAAAATCTTAAAAACTTTCCAACTTTTTTTTTTTTTTTACATATTAGAGCCAATCACTGTTAAAGTTACTGCTCTGAATTTCCTCTCTTCATGCACGAACTCCCTTTTTGGTCATATTTACACAAGGATATTAGTCTAATTTCATTACAGACTGACACATAAAAGTCTTATAATCTCTTATTTCTTCCTTGGGTTTTATGGATGGTCACCTTAGACAAATATGGAGAAAGCGTCACAGACAAATGAGCTCAAATTTTAATTATCAGAGTTGGCAGCACATTGTACCAGACCGGAGCAGATAATACCAGGACCCTACGCCCAGTCACTCGTTTGAGGAAAAAAACCTAAATTAATTACCCTATTTCTCAGTCCGAGGGAGAGGACACAATTATGTCCAATCTATAATGATATATACAATGATAGAGGGAAACGATGTGAAATGTATATTGCAACAGATCACTTTACCCAAACCAGGTTATATCACCAAATTATATGTTTTGTATTTTGAAGTGAGTGGACTTTTGGCTCTTTTATGGGATCTGAATCTTTTGGATCCGTTCGTTTCAAAGAGCCGTTCAGAAGACTGGCTCTTTAACTATTTATTTATACGACAGAAGCCAATGTGTGAACTCAGTCTAACAACAAACAAATCACAGAGAGAAACGACCGAGGCTTAAATGTGTTTAAACTGGTTCAAACTGAGAGTGGGAGTGTGTTTACCCTTTCAAATTATGCATAAGGTAAATAAAATGTTGAACTGCAATAATAATAATTTTGAATGTTAACTGTTATTTTGATGCCAAATATTTTTTCGTGTCGCCTGCTCTGCTTCTGTGCTGATTCTTGTTCAGTGTTAATCAAGATAAAAATGCATATAAATTAGAAAGAAAAAGATTCGGCTCTTTTAAAAAATGAGATCTGGATCCAACAGTTCACGTTAAGGAACTGTTCAAAAGAACCGACTCGTTCATGAAAATTACATCGCTAGTATTTTGAGAATGTTGGACTATGGATGGTAACTTTTGTCTGTTGTGAATAATCGTAATCAGTCTTAATACACTACTTGTTCATATGAATTAACTCTTTCTTCATGCTTTTTATGGCTATTTAAGGTGTAGTTATTGTAGTGTTAAATACAGTGCTAAATAAATACATGAAAAAGATCTATTTTATGTTTGTTTATTTTTATTTAGTTATTTTAGATAGTTAGATAATTTTTCGACAAATTGAGTCCTGGTTCCATTGTACATACATATTTTGTGTGGTAGAGTTTTATTGTTGGCCCAGTCTGGAATTCAAACCTAGAACCATCTTGTTGTGAGTCAGTAATTCTAAGCACTGAGCTATATTCTTGTACATCTTAATATAATGTATTCAGTTTTATTTTAATGATCAATAGGTACACAGTGGATGATTAGGAGAAAGAACACATGGATTAGTCATGCCATTACAAAAGACAGATACAAAAATAAAGCATTTTCTCATTAAGGCTCCTTTGATTTTGGGCTCATGGCAGATCACATTAGTTCTGAGGGTTTTGTTAGTGCTCAGATGTCCTGCTGTCTGAGCTCATCCCAGCTGAAGGCTCCACTAAATTTAACTCAGACAATAACACATTAGAGAGGACGTGCGATGCATCTGACCCTGTTCAGACTGAGTAATGCAAAACGAGAAGATTTGCAGATTATGTTGATTTAAAGGTGTACTATGTAACTTTTCTAGCTGAGTGGATGACATCTGCTTGTCTCTGATAGAGAAACTGCATTTCTGTGCTGTGCCAGCTCCACAGTGCCAGCTCAGTCTTTGTTATCTTGGCCTTCATTATCAGAGGTATAATAATCCCTACAACAGAAGCATGGCCAAACTGCACTGCACTAGACTGGACTAGACTGGAATGGACAATACTATCACAATCTCTTGAAGGTTCCTTTCTCAAGGTCCTGTACTTATGGTAAATAAACATCTCCTGCGTTAGTACTTTAGCCTCATGCCTCGTCTTTTCTCCGTGGAGATGTTATCATGTTGCCTGGAATGTTCCACAGTATGGCATTAAGCATATGACATATAACTTTATTTTATTGTTGCTAAAAATTACCTTGAAAAACACATGCTCCAACGTTGAACAGGGACACCCTCTCCACAGATCTGACCTACGACTTTCCCTGGTGGCGCCACCTGTTTGTGTCCATGATGATAAGTTTAATGCCATACTGTGGAACATTCTAGTCAACGTAATAACACCTCCACTGGTGGGCTCTCCATCAGAAAAGTTCCATATAGTGCAAAATCGTGTGAAATATTCTTGGTCTAATTACGAAATGAATCTGAACTCATCAAAACTACACAAATCAAAATTAATCTTCCGAATTGAAGTCATTTTAACTCGTTTCTGTTTTTTGCAGTTTGTTTTCTGTCGCCTCCTGGTTCTATCTGCCTGCAGTACACCCCACGCTGCTACTGGTATTTAACAAAGATTAGTTTTAAATTGCCGATTAACCTTTATAATCCCGCATGCATATTGGAAATGGCTTGTCTGTGCCACATACACAATACACAAGCTGCACTGTCTCTAGTGGAGGGAAAATTAAGCTTCGGAACGCAAATGAGCCTGTCCTATCTGCTTGGACCCGATAATGAAGACAATACAGAGACAAGAGAGTCGCTCGGAATAATAAACCAATATGATTTTTTTGTGCATTTTTAATCAAACGTAAGCGTGACCCAGACAAGCTATTTGTGCTGTTATCTTGAAGAGAGCAGGGTGCTGTCTAGGGACTGAGAGCAGCCTTGGTTTAGACGGCTGTATTAGGCGGTATTAGGCAGTATTAGGGGGTAATCAGACATTAAATGAGTCATTCCTCCATATTTAAGTGCTACCAGGGAGCTAATGGTTTCATTTATGGGCCAATGAGCTCTCCCCTGACGATTGTTGCCTGCATTAAAGCACACGCCAAGGCAGCTGCATCTGTCGCTCTGGAAATTGGGAATTACAACTTAAGTGAAGCTGCACTGCAAAACATTATATCTTTTTGAAATCAGAACATTTATCTTGAGAGTTCAAATTAAAATGTATATTACTGACGGTTTCAATGTTTTCTTAGTTCTTAGTTTGTCTACATCTCCAAAGCTCATAATGCTCTGTTCCACCTTGTGATGTCATGAAGCACTGGTTTTCAAGTTAACATCTACCTTTTGCGTTTTGTTCAGTAGAGTGGGCAATTCTGGTTTTCAAGTTAACATCTACCTTTTGCGTTTTGTTCAGTAGAGATGGGCAATTCCATGTCTGAAATCATCCAAATGATTCTAGTGAAGGTGTATGGGTTTTAAAAGTACAGTGGAGCACTTCCTGTATTACCAAATTACATCACAAGGTGGAACAGAATGTTTCCGTTGTGAGATAAGAACTAAATATGCAAGATTTGTGTGTTAAACATGTGTGAATGAAACAAAACACATCACAAGGTATGTTTTTGACGAGGAAACAACATTATAACATAGGTCAGAAAGTGGTGTAATATGGGCCCTTTAAAAGTTGAATTCATTACTGAAGAAAAGGCATGATACACTATTTTTAAGTAATTTTCAACACAAAAATATTGTACTTTTTTACTCATACTAGGTCTCATACTAAGACCCTTCTAAAACTATCCTGGAAATGTCCTTTTCTCTGATACTTGCTCAAATAAGTATAGTTCTAATACAAGTTTTAGTACTATTTTTATTTGTTTAAATCTGTTTATTTAGTTGGCAATAGGTAAATCCCTCCAAACCAACATATAACGGGTTAGAATAAAGTAATTAATTAAAACGAGTCAGAAACACTAGACCTACTAAACAAATATATATAAATATTGTGGTCAAACCTCAAAACAGGATATCCCTAAAGTCATCCACAAGCTAATTAAGTTAAGCAAATATATATTTTTTGCAGTGAAATAAAAAGCCTCATAATTTAGAACAGACCGTCTGAGGCCGCAGCTAAAGAGTGGATCAAAGACAAGTTGTGAAGTGTAATTATTTTAGGAGGCAAACAGAGTCAACACCTCATTTTAACTGATGAAGAATCAGAACAAATATTTGAGAGATTTCACCTTGACTGGGCCTGTGAGCAGTGACTTGTACTGTCCACATTAATGGATACAAGAGTGTGTGGAATGTCAAGATAAACTACATCTAATACAGTTGGTTGAAGTAGGGCTAAAGAGTCTTTGTTTTAGCTCTATCCGCACTAAATATATTGAAATACAATGTATATTTTTCCCTCATACATTCCTATTGGCCAGCCTCTGATGTACTGAGTGACAGATGGGTTCAACCAATCACAGCTAAGTGTGAACCCATAAAAACAATACAGTCAGGCAAGAATCATGATCTAGGATGGAAAAATCCAAGAATTTTAGCATATTGCCAATTGCATGTACTCCTTAATTTTGATTAGATGCCAAATTAATTAATAAAAAGCTAATTATTTTCTATTAAAAACACACACACACATACTGTAATCACCAGCTGTCACAAGATATTATCATTCTGGTTGGTTCTATTTGTTCTCATCTATTACAGCTGTTTTTGTTTTTTTAACAGATCTCACCTGTAACTTCATGGTCTGGAGGTGTCATCTGCTTGTCTCCATGAAGATATATAATTAATGCCATGATGTGGCACATTGTTGGCAAAACAATAAATTAAATTCCACTTATGCTAAAATCACATACATTTAGGGTTGTTAAAAATATCAGAAATCAGATTAATGTTAAAACTAGTATTGAAACTAGATACTAATTTGAGCAGGTATCGATACTAGAAAAGTCACATTCACAGGACAGAAATGAACCTTTCCTGGATAGTTTCAGAATGATCTTGAGCTGTATCAGAACAAGTATGAGGCCACATAGACTCGTATACGTCCATGGACCACTATGGAACCTACGTGGACCACTGAGGGGTTACACAAATATAAGGCTATACGGTAATGTAAAAGAAGGTACTACGATTTAATGTTGAAAATCCCATTGTATTGTCTTTTTTTTATTATTATCACCGTGTTATTGGAATCAGGATCAAGTCTAAATATAAGGCTATACGGTAATGTAAAAGAAAGTGCTATGAGTTAATGTTGAAAATCACATTGTATTGTATTGTGTTATTAGAATGAGGATCAAGTCTGTTCCTTCGCATCAAAATCAAGTTTGAAATTTTAGCATCGTGACAACACTGCACACATTCTATCAACTTTCATTCACATAATTTAAATCAAACCACTGTTCTCTTCATCTGGCGTCTTCTTTACCAAAGCCCAGAGCAGATGAGATGCCTGACCCATGGCATGAAACGCCCGGGACACTGCTGCATGTGGCCGTGCAGATGCTAATCAAACATGGTGGTTTTCTGATGGCTTAAACCTGTGTTCTGTCACATCAAATGGCCCCAGATAATCCCCAGTGCAGTCCGGACCCCCTCAGATCACACAGCACGTTGTAATCCCACTGCTCTTTATTAAACCTCTGATCTAAGAGAGAACTCCATCTGACACAACAGGGACAGGCGCAGTGTGTTACAGGCCTGAGGTGAACTTAAAGGAACTGTACCTGATTTTGACTGAATTAAAAACGTGAAAAACAGAACTAGTTCAGTTTTAAACAGTTTGCAGTGGTCCAAAGTTATTCCTCACTTACCTTATGCATTATGAGCATCCTAATTATTCACAGCGATGAGTTTATAAGCACTTTTTTACAACTCTAAGAGATCAGAATAGAGTTTTACAGTGACAGTAAAGCTAACATCTAGCTAGCATGTAGGCCTGTCACAATAATTAATATGTCGACTTATCGTTCAATATATTATAAATGGAACAATCATTTTTGGGGGTCAGTATTTATCGTGGGTACCCTATTTTTTGTAGTAGTGAGAAATTTTTGTGTAATTTTAGTTCCTAATTCAACCTTCTACAGCTCAAATCTTATCATATTGCAGAAAAAAATAACAAAACTGATGACTTAAGTGTTGCATTCTGCTATTCATTTATACAGCTCAACAAAATGTTACAATATTGTACGTTTAGAATACGTTTTTGTGAATAATTCTGCTTTATAATTTGTTTTCAATATTACTGTTTATCGTCTATATTTACTTCAATATATCGCACTTCAAAATTTGTTATCGTGACAGGCCTACTAGCATGCTAACACGCACTAATTATTCTATTAGCAATTAGACTGATCAATTAGATGCACACAGCTGACTTACTTTGACCTCAAGACCTGTTTGTACACTGTATGTACTAGGGCAAGACAAATTTTGCTCAAATACACGGGAAAAAAAACTGTTTTGGGTCAATAAAACACATGAAGTAATTGAATAAGATGCAGACAGTGTAATGCCATACTGTGGAACAACATCCAGGCAAAGATATAACATCACCATGAAGCTAAACAGTCGGCAGCTTGGCTAAAACGTTATAGCTTGGAGCTTTAAGTGAGCAAAAGTGAAATGTATTTAGTTTTGTCCCTTGTGTATAGTTTTACCCAATAAGTTTAAGCAGAAACCGGTCATATGAGTTCACACATCCTCAGTAACTCCCAAATCCATTCTAAACACATTTTGTTGTCTATGAGATGATTCAAAGCCTATGTACACAATAGATTCTTAGTAATGACATTTCTCATTTACAAATAAACAAAGCCTAATATTGACTGTGGGACAGATTAAATCACAATTGGCGCTAATGAAGGCAAACACAGAGGATCTTTGCGCTAACCGCTAATTTCCAAATCACTTTTCTTCCCTTAAATCCTATTAGATAATGGGGCCTTTTCCCTGTTTGTCGAAATGATAGCGACTAAATGGATAAATAATTATGATTGTGGTCTTGGAGGAGAATTAGCTCGGCTCAGTTATTAAGAGTTCAAACAAAACACATTTAGTGATAAACATGTCAAACATCTGCTGCAGTCTCTATCCAAGCCATAAATGATGCCTTAATGAGATTAGAACAACAACGCTGTGTAAATATGGAATATACACAGGATATTTCAGGCCCTATGAGACCGGGGAGGTTAGCTGTAATCCGGGAATAACCGATAAGCAAATTAGCTCATCTAAACTGGTAAACACAATATTATCATCTCCTCTCATCTTGTCTGTCTTTAATTAAAGGTGCTGTACCTGATTATTACTGTCTTAAAAACGTGAAAAACACAACTAGTTATTTTTAAATGGTTTGCAGTGCTCCAAAGTTGTTCCTTACTTACCTTATGTTACTATTACAACAACTTGAATAACAAACATGTCATTTAGACATAACATACTGTTTAATATGCAGCCCCTGGTGACACCCCTGACTATACTCTAGCATCGTGTGTATTACGTGGGTGAAGGGGGAAACCCATCCAGACCAAAGACTGTAGTACCAAAGACTGTAGCTAAACTGTTAGCCGCCGTGTTGCAAATAGGAAATGAGCATGGGCCCGTTTTCTGCTTCATTGGCTCACTTTCTATTGAAAACCCCTCGCCTCTCTCTCTGTAACTGCTACTGTCAGACTCGTCATTTTGGTCTTAAAATGTTCGTATTAACCCACCTGGTGTTATTATTTTGCTATTTTGTCTGTAAATCAAGATATACACAATAATAACAGACAAATCAGACGCATTCTTTCCCCAAGGTCACTCCCACTAGCATTAGCAGCAAGTTTGATTGACAGAGTTGCTAAGCGCCCGCTCCCTGCTAAACCAGCAGTGCAGGCGGGAGGGGCGTTATCTCCAACACCCTTGCTACTGATTGGCTCTTTAGTTGCTATGATACACGAGCTCGGAATTCCAAATATGGATCTTGGCTTTAAATCAGCCATTATAACTGCTTAGCCGACTGTTATGGGTGACATCACACTCACTTAGTCCACTTCTTTATACAGTCTATGATCCACACACAAAGAGAACAAGCAAAGACAGAAAAAACCCAGACAGCCTGAAAGTAAAACTAGGAACCTTCTTACCACGAGGATCAGCCATTATAACTGCTTAGCCGACTAAAAACTAGGAACCTTCTTACCACGAGCCAAGAGAACTAAGCATCAACTCACCATTGGCATATTTGGCATATTAAGCTTTTTAGCAACTTCTATTTACTTCTCTTCAAAAAAATCCAACAATAAAAACATTCTCTCAACAGGCAGCGGCTTCTGTGCAGAGTTGTCTTGTACACATCACAAACATAATGAGCGGTTTTACATTTACACCTCTGACACAGCCGCGCTAATGAAGACGTCTACACTTCCATATTAGGAGTGTTCTTCCTCTTCTGAGTGACTGGGCTGAATCAGAGCATTAGAAAAAGGTTATAAACAGAACACAGGGCCGGCTCACTCGCGGTTCAAAGTGTCGAGCGGTGACAGGAATGAGACTGCTTTAAATAATGCTACACAGACAGCAGGGATACAGGGGGCAAGGGGCTGGAGGGATATAGAGAAAACAGGAGAGAAGAAGACAAAATGACACTTGTTTACTTAGAACAAATAATATAATACATGACTCTACTTGGGATGCAACGATGCAATTTTGTCACAATTTGATACATCTTGATATAAGGGTCGCAGTATTTTTGACAAGTTTTTGTTTTTTTACAAAGAACAAAACACATATTTCCTGAAAATTACATTCTATTGTCTAATAATTACCAGTAATAAAGAGTGAAATTACATTCTATTGTCTAATAATTATCAGTAATAAAGAGTGATTTTTATTATCGCTGTGGTATCGGAATCGGTATTGAGTATCGAGTCTATTCTAGTATTGTAATCACGTTTGATTACAAGCTGTTCAAACAGCAAAGGCCTTTTATGGAGCTGTTTTATCCCATATCTCTGAAATAATGGCACGAATCACGATTAATGCGCTGTAATAAATAATCTTTGGTGTCCTTCTAGAGACAGAGACAGCTGATCATTAAAATACCTTTGCTTAAAGCTGTATTACTTGATTTTAATACGGCAAAAGGGGAAAGTAGGTATTTAAATCTGTCTAACTTTTTCTTTGACCTCACAAACTCTTGGGTACATCACAAGTATTTACATGCATGAATTCTGGAGTGTGTGCATGGCTTTAGAACAGCTTTTTATGGCACTTTCTTCTGGGTTTGTGATCGATATAATACTTTATAATAATTTACAGATAGCGACAGTGTGCAGTGGTCTATTTTTTGACAAAGTGCTTGCAAGATTGAGTCTGGTACTCTATTCACCTTATTCCGGAAGTTGCCGTGGGCGCCGCCATTGTTATTTGGGTTGTATTTTTTTGTATGGAGCTGCCGATCTTGACAGCAAATAAGTTCTATATGGACTACAGAGCTGTTTTAAAGCCTCCCAGAGAATTGGTGCATTGTTCTCTTGTTGGTCACATGAACATTGAACATTTTACACAAACCAGCCTACTTTATATCATATTTTAGCGGACAAACTTATCTCAAATTCTCCATTGAAATGAATCGGATTCCCGCTTAACCGGAAGTGCCACCACAAAGAAAGAAGTTTAGTAGCATTTAGAGGCAAAAGTGGGCGGGGCAGGATCAAAGACTGTATATATAAATGAAAGTAGCTAACCTGCGAGCCGCCACGTTCCAAGTAGGATGGCTCCAATTCACTTTACACTGAAAGTTGTCACCTCTCTCTGTAACTGCTGCATTGAGCCTCGTCATTTTGGTCTTAAAATATTTGTATTAACCTGCTCTACGTGATCCTGGTATTTTTTTATTTCGTTACTGTGTCTGTAAATCAAGGTATGAACATGAATAACAGACAAATCAGGCGCCTTCTTTCCCCAAGGTTGATTGACAGTGTTGCTAAGTACCCGCTCTGTGCTAAACCAGCGGTGTGGGCGGGAAGGGGTGTTACCTTCAACAGCCTCAATCCAGATTGGCTATTTGGTTGCTATGATACTCGCGGTCGGAATTCCAAATATGGAACTCGGCTCCAAACTCACCCCTATAACTTCTAGCCTCGATGAGCTTCATTTGACTGGAGACGAACGCTATAGGTAACGTCACACTCACTTAGTCCTTTTTTTTGTACAGTCTATGGGCGGAATAAGGTTAATATTTGTATTTTTGGGCTCCTTTCTGCATTCTGTGGGTTATTTTAACAACACATAAATCTAAACATATACATTTGTTCATTCATATACACACTCATTTCAGAAAAAAAGCTAATTACAAAATGGCATAATAAAAGCACATATAGAGTAGGAAAAATCAGCGTTCTCTGTACCATTAAAACTAGAATGCATTAAACACGTTGCACGTTAGTAAAGTATTTGAAATATGCAATGGGGCTATATATTATGTATACAATGCAGTGGCACACTCTGTACCCTGAGAGCTTTTACGGTGGCACTCTAATGGCACAGGCTTCATACAGAACATTCTCTTCCCTCTATTATCCACTACAATAAGACCCTTTCTTCCTGACAAGTGGATTCAGCTTATGCAATGTATTGTTTGAACTACAATAAAATGGTTTGTCTGTAATGTGTGCCAAGGTCATATAAGTGCTGTTAGGGCTGAACGATTTGGAGAAAATAGCGTTTTGTTTTGTTTTTTTCTAAAAAGCATTGCGATTAGATTATCAATGGGATTCACCAAGTTCACACTGACAAAAACACTTAAATACGAGCAACTAACACAAGAATCACATTTCAGATCATGTTTGCACAGTTGTACTACAAGCTTAGCTGTTTTTTATGCAGAAAAAGAAGTTATGGTATTTGAAATATTGCAGCCTTTGTGATTTGCTAGTTTTGCCCACTCAGTTCTATTCAATTTTATTTATGTAGTACATTTAAAAACAACTTCAGATGCCAAAAGTGCTTCACATAAAAGTCAACAAAAAACATATATACAGATAATACAATGCACAGGGAAAGAACAATAAAACACCAAGATATCCTGTCTAGCTAGAATTAAGTATAAGTATCGAATTGGGTTTTTGATTTGATGTTCAGTATGTACTGTAACAAAAGTATAATGGTAGGAGTGTACTATGTTCTACTATTGTCTACCATGATACAAAAAAGGTGACAAAAAGATGGGCTAGAGACGACTCCCACAAGTTCAGGCATAAGATCTAATTCACGAGAATGAGACAAGATGAGGTTTTTACATCATTTACAATGGTGGAAAGCAACGAAGTACAAGTAGTAAAGTACTGTACTTAGAGCAGGTATCTGTACTTTCTACTCCACTACATTTTTGAACCGGACTGAAAGTAAAAAGTACTGCATATGATAGTTCATATGATTTGAGGGGTTATTTTTATCATGTTTGTGGTAACATCCTGACTAAAGTTTTTGAGTTTAAGCTTCGGCTTTAAGCAAACAAAAATAAATACACAAAATTCATACGGGAAATTAAGAAATTGCTTCATATTGCAACTGTTGACCAAAATATGTATCATTTTTTAATCAATATCACTACATTTAACACTAACAAATTAACACTTGTGAAATACTTTTTACTCATTTTTAAGTAGATTTTTTTTCATGTGATACTTTTACATTTACTTGAGTAACTTTTTACCTCTGTATCTGTACTTTTACTTAAGTAACAAAATTAAGTACTTCATCCACCACTGTTTACAGTAAATATATCGTATGGTTTAATTTACAATTTTTGCCTCCCAATGTATGATTTTTTATCTCTATTTTTGATGGCATCGCAGTTTGGCTTTGTGGAACTACAGTTTTTCAAGAGACGCAACACTACAGCACCTAACCCTTTTTTGTCAAATGTAAACAGATGAAAAAAAAAATCTTGTGTGCACAACATGGCAATTTCATTTTAGATCTTGCGGCACAAGGTCCACTTCCTATTACTTGTATAATCTGTGTCGTCTTATTGTAGTGTTTTGAGTCTTTCAAGCATATTTGCGTTATCCTGTGTTTGAGGCTTGCGTGCTCTGATTTTCGTTTCCCTGCCAACAGCTCACTTTGTGGTTCCTCAAAAAAATGAGTTTTCCAAAAATGAAAACAACACTGTAAATTAAAATCAGCTGCTTGTTACACTGAAAAAAAATGTCACTTTGAAGAGGCAGGGCCAACAGAAACAGCCCCATTCAAAACATCAAACAGATTCATCAATATCACGCTGCTACGTTTTGCATTCTCAAACTAGAAACATACTCACACAAATCTAGCAAACAGAATCATTTATCCGTAATCGAATCTTTTGAACCGTGTTTACAAAATACTGAAATATTTCTTCAAGAGCCCTAGATCTCTAAAAGTGTGTCAGCAGTTCCACCAAACAGAATCCTTTGACTTTGGAAGCTCTTCTTAAACTGTACATTTTCTGAGCGGCGTTAAATTCCCCATCTGTGCGAGCTTTGACGATTTCAGATGCTTCAGTGACAGCTCTGCATGTCTGCTCTATGCCTCCCAGCAAAAAGGGATGCGTATGCTAAAGGGAAAAAAAGCACATTTCAAAGTTCAATTTGGAGTTTCAGATGAGCGGTATTCCCCTCTGAGGTGCGCAGACCAAAATCTAAGTGCTGTCTCGCTCCCAAACCTCCAGCTAACGTCTGAGGATAGCACCATGGACAGGTACAGATATTGGAGTTCAGCACCACGGACAGTTCCACAGGGACCGACGCGCTGACGGGGCCTGACTGACTGAGGGGCCATTAACACAGATCACTGTTATTTCTCAAGGGAGGACAAAAATAAGACCTTTTGACTAGGGCTGAACGATTTGGAAAAAAAAAAAAAAATCGAATTGTGATTTTTCTGACAAGCATTGCGATTAGATTTAGTATTTATGTTTTAATAATAGGAAGAAATGACAAAGATTGAAATATAAACAGACAAACTAATACAAGAATCGCATTTAAGAAAAATACAGATTTTTAAATACAGTTTTTTCGCAGAATAAAATCTGTTGTTGTTTGTGGAGGAAATTATGGTACTTCAAAAATTGCATCTGTTCAAATTGCGATTTTGATTTGATTGCACTTCATCTTGAAGTTATAGTTTTAACTTTCTTTAGCTAAAAGTATTACTCCATAGTGTTTCTTATTAGGGAAAATATATAAGTAAATAAGTGTACAATTAAAAAAAAAAAATATTAATAAGAATCACATTTAATCTTACTATGGAATTGTTTTTGGTTTGCAATATCCTACACTGTTCTGTTTAAAATTTCAATTGGAGCTGGATAGATCAGTTAGACATTTATTGACATTTTGCACTGAAATTACAAAAAAAAATGAAATGTATAATGTATAATGTGTGTATGTAATGTATGAGAAAAAATAAATTTTTAAATAATGAATGAATAATAAAAAAAAAAGTTATTTAAAGTTGATACCACAGAATTCTTCCTGGTTTACTATATCCTGGTTTACTTAAAATTTCAGTTAGATAGATCAGTTAGATTTAGATTTATTGACATTTTACATTGTATTTACAATGAATACGGACTGAAAGGAAGTCTTTATGATAAGAAAAATAAATTATTAAAACGCTTAAATACAGACTTTTCTCCTTTTTCACCAATAAATTCAAGTTTGGTTTGAGACTTTGTGAAATGTAGTGATTTCCCATACTGAAATGTGCAGCAATAGGATTTTTTTTTCCCCTTTCTGCCAAACCTCAAAGGATTACCAAAATTTAGACCCATATAGTGCCATAGACAGAGAGAGACTTGAGTTCAGCACCGTGGACAGCTCCACCGCGCCCACTGCACTGACAGGGGCCAGACCGAGACGCCATTAACACCAATCACTATCATTACTCTGGAGATCTCTGTCTCAGCCTGAAACCACACAGGAGACTGAGGTAATCACTGACTGTCAGCTGCCCTGTCACATGTAAGACATTTACAACCTCTATGGTAGATATTGTTGTCTCTAAGATATGGATTTAAAGATGTGAAATGAACTATAATTCCTTTTTTTTAAATAGATAAAATATACTTGAGTAACCATTTACAGAAGTATAGTCTGATAAATGATACGCCGTAAGTGATACAGTGGGTAGGACCTGCAGCTACCATCCGGAAGTTTACGGCTGGTGGGGAAGGTCGTCCCCCCCCCCCC